>CAUYTI010033872.1:0-27067 GCA_963575145.1 Galago senegalensis
TTTCTTTCTTTCTTTTCTTTCTTTCTTTCACTAAGGCGTTAAGTTTCTAACACATAAAATTTAGGAGAACACATCCAAATCATGTAGCATAAGTGGAAATAAATATTTTCAAGGATTTTCTTGCAAGCTGTCTCCCCAAATTACTTTCCCTATGGGTTCTTAAACACAAAATTTTTTGCACAAGATACATCAGGAAACTAACCTTGACTGTTAGACATTACCTCTGCTCTGCCCCTCACTGTGAGGGACCCTGGTATAGTACAGGAATGGAGAATCAGGTGGATAAGTGAAGCATGACAGCAACGTGACCAATAGTATGCTGTGGAAGCAGAGAAGTGGGGAGCTACAGAACAGGTAGACCTTTAAGGAGCAATAGCCCAAAGGGTGGACAAAGGTGATGATGCACTTGAGTTTTCCAGGAACCCTGGAGAGGTTAGAGGAATAAAGAAAGGAGGCCAGTCCAGGAAGAGGCAGAGTAGGTTGGCAGAACTTCCTCAGGTGATGTGACTATGGAAACAGCAAGAGTTGAGACTGGGAGGGAAGACAGCAGTCCCATGATGCTGAGCTAAACGCTCCAATTCCAGCCATGCCACAAATGATGGAAAGCTCCTGAGAGATCTTTATTTATCATGTTGTTTTATTTTTACTTTTTGCACATGGAAAAAAAAAAAAGCCTTCAAGCACCATGAAAGGGAATGCCAGGAAATGTAGATTTCTCTCTCACCCAGACCCTAGAGGAGGGTCTGGTTTGCTAGAGGCAAACACTGTTACTGATGGATTTTATGGGAGGTGAAGTCAGATTTGCATTACAAGTATATATATCCCTAGTGGTAGCAGTGGGGAGGATAGATTAGGGGCAGCGGTGAAGATAAGGGGACTGGTGAAGAAATAGGAGACACTTAGTTACCATAGGAACAAGGAGAAGAAAGCAGAACACACTTCCAAATTATAATCAACAGGACCTGGTGACTTACTGGATATAAAGCATGAAGCCAAGCACCAGTGATGACGCCTAGATCAGGGATCGGGTTGCTCTGTGAATTACTGTGCATTACTGGGCTAAAAAGTTGTAGTTGAGCCTGCAAATTGTACCCATCTCCCTTTCTTTCTGCTATGAATTGTGTGCTCTCCAAGTTTTAACTGAAATGGCTTTCCTGCTTACAGGAAAGCAGGCGTGAGCTACCATGCCCCACACTCTCCTGCGGCCAGCCTGTGCAAAAGCCAGACCCTGTTTCTAATTAAAAAAAAAAAAAGAAGTTTGTTTGTTTGTTCCATTTTTTGTTTGTTTGTTCAGACAGAGTCTTACTTTGTTGTCCAGGCTAGAGTGCAGTGGTGTCAACCTAGCTCATGGCAACTTCAAACTCTTGGGTTGAAGCCATCCTCCTGCCTCAGCCTCTTGAGTAGCTGGGACTATAGAAAACTGCCACAACACATGGGTAATTTTTCTATTTTGGCTAATTTTTCTTTTTTCTTATTTATTTATTTATTTTTAGTAGAAATAGGGTCTCACTTTTGCATAGGCTGGTCTCAAACTCCCGAGCTGAGCAATCCTCCTGCCTCAGTGTCCCAGAGTGCTAGGGTTACAGGTGTGAACCACTGTGCCCTGCCCAGAGCCTCCATTTTCTAGCCTCTCTGTCAGCTTCATGTGGCCATGTGACACTGAGTCAAAGGGATGTAAAGAAGTAACAACTTCTAGATCATATATATATATATTTTTTTAGAAAGCATCTGACTTTGTCACCCTTAGCAGAGTCGGGTGTGGTAGGTCACGCCTGTAATCCCAACACTCTGGGAGGCTGAAGCCGGTGGATTGCTTGAGTTCAGGAGTTGAGACCAGCCTGAGCAAGAGCAAGACCCTGTCTCTAGATCATATTCTTATAGGGAAGTTTTTGGCCCTTTACTTTCATATTCCTTTTCTCTCAGGCTGAAATATGGTCTTGGTGGACACCAGCCTCAACCATATACCACAGATGGGGACAGCCTCCATGCAACAGTGGAGCTGAAAGTCCTATGTCCCTGCAGAGCACAGATTCACAGCTGTCCCTGGGCCGCTCATCTTTGGACTATGATGTGAGAGGAAAGTTTCCCTCTATCTCAGTGATTTTCAGCCTATAGGCCATGAGAGGATCTTACATGTGCTGCGAAAATTTTTAAAGATCATTAATTTATTTTTGAAAGAAGTTCAAAGCACAGTAAGTGTATTCTTTTTTTGCTTTTTTTTTTGATCAACAGAATGTAAGTGTGCTGCAGAAATTTAACTATAGGTTCAAGTGGGCTGTAAGATTATAAAAGGTTGAAAAACACTATTCTATCTTATGTAGCCATTAGATTTGGGGGTTTTTTGTTAGAAAATTTTAGCTTGCACCTGAACTAATTTGGCCATGTATGACGAGAGGCGGACACTTGTTTTATTCTTTTTTGTTTTGAGTTGGGGAGTGTGCAGTGGGTGAAAATAAAACTGACCACAAAGAGTTGTACCGCCTATGGTTCACCAAGAGGTGAGCTCAAGAGAGAGATGAGGAATGGGGACATGGATTTAGGAGGGTGCAGTATATAGGTGGTAGTTAAAGCTGTAGAGAGAGATGAGATCACCAGAGAGATTATGGAAAGCCTGAAGGAATGAGGGACTAAGATGGTATTGAGGACAAACAAATATTTTAAAGAGAGAGCACTTAGTTCATTTTAGGTTACCAGGATTTGCTGGCATGTGTGTTTTCCCACCTGATTATACAAGTAAGTTCTTTGGGTTCATGGATTGTAGTTTACTCACCCCTGAATAAGACCCCTACAATACTTTTACACAGAATAGCCATTCAAAATTATCCTAAGAACAGTGCTCTTAAAATACTTTATATTTTAGCAATAGATTTGCTGTTTTTCCATTTCATGACTATAGACTCAGGCCCTTGTGAGTTAGTCTTTAGATCTGAGATTCAGAAGACAGGTCACAAACAGGGGAGTGAAGAGAGTCAGGTGCAATCTGGGGCAAGCTTGAGACAACCTGAGTGCCCAAGTAGAGGAGACAGGTGCCTCCTCAGTAAAAAGACAAATAGCTCAATGGAAAATCACCAGGCACAGTGACTCACGCTTATAATCCCAGCACTTTGGGAGTCTGAGGTGAGAGGACTGCTTTAGCCCAGGAATTCAAGAAAATGGGTCATAGACACTTCAGAAAAGAAGGTATACACACAGCCAATTACCATATAAAAAGTGTTCAAAATCTTTAGTGATCAGGAAAATGCAAATTTAAACCAAATGGAGATATTCTTTTCATACCTACTAGAATGGCTAAAATAGCAACAACAAAGTTACTGAAAAATGTTGGCTCAATTGTGGAGCAAGTGGAACCCTCAAATGTTGGGAGAGTGCAAAGTGGTACCACCATTTCCAAGTACTGCTTGGCATTTTCTTAAGTTAAACTCCCATCTATCCTATGACCCTGAAATTCTACATGTAGGGATTTACCTGAATGGAGGTCAGAAGGCAGTGGAATGCCATCCTTAGAAAGTGCCAAAAGAAAACAAGAAAATTCAACCTAGAATTCTGTATCTAGAGAAAATATCATTTAAACATGACGGAACATGATTTGCCTGAAAGAAATGAAAAAGTCTATCTCCACAAAATGATTTGTATAATAATACTCATAACAACCTTATTTATAACAACAAAAAAGTAGAAAGAACCCACATGTCCATCAGCACAAGAGCAGCTAACCAAATTGTGGTATATAGTTGCTCATGCAAATGGAACACTCTTCAACAATAAAAAGGAACAAACTACCAACACACCCAGCAATGTGGATGAATCTCATATGTGCAGAAAAAGCATCCAGACACAAAAGAGTGTATACTCTCTGGTTCTACTCATATGAAATCCAAGAACAGGTAAGACTCCTCTATGGTGATAGAAGTAAGAAAATAGTTGTTTTGGAGGTAGGGAGAGTAGACTGGGAAAGTCTTGAGGGAACTTTCTGCAAGGATGTAAATGTCCTATATCGTGTTTTTTGGTGGTGATTACATGGATATATTTATAGTCAAGGCTCATCAAACTCAAACATTTGATAATAAAAAGGTTTCATAATAAAGCATTTTACATTTATCCACATATTTACCATTTCGATAATCTTAATTTTCTCTTCTAGATTCAAGTTTCCATCATGTTTAAATGGCATTTTATCAGACACAGAATTCTAGATTGACAGGGGCTTTTTTGTTTGTTTTCTTTTGACGCTTTATGAGAATGGCATTCCATGCCTTTTGGCCTCCCTTCATTTCTGATGAGGTGAACGGTCATTCATACCTCTGTTCCCTTGCAGGTACTGTGTATCTTTACTAGTTGCATTTAATATTTCCTCTTTATCTTTCTTTGGTATTCAGTTGTGTGACTGTTTGACTTAGGTGTGGTTTTCTTCATAATTTATTCTGTTTGTAGTTCATGGTGCTTCTTGGGTTGGCAAGTTGCTCTTTTAAAGTCAATTTTTTTTAATTAAATCATAGCTGTGTACATTAATACAATCATGGGGTATAAAGTCAAATTTAAGATGTCTCTATTGATAATTTTTTCAAATTTTTCTCTCTCCAGTCTCTCCCTTTTCTTCTTCTGACAATTCAGTTATATATCTCTTATACTGCTTGGTAGAGTCTGACAGATTACTGAAACTCTGACCATTAAAAACATTTTTTCCTATCTGATCTTCAGATAGGATAAGACCTGTTGATCAGTCTCTATCTAATCTACTATAAAACTCATCCAATACATTTTCCATTTTACAGGTTCTACTTTTGGGTTCTAACATTTCTATTAGGTTCTTTTTTGAAAACAATATAGTTTTTATTTCTCTATTGTGCTTCCTATTTATTCCTTACATTCCTCTTTTTTCTAGATGTGCTAGAAGATGTTAATAGCTTTTAAATTTTCTTATCTGCTAATTCCAACGTCTGGGGTATTTGATGCCCATGTCTATTGACTACTTTTCCCCTTGATTATGGGTCCTGCTTCTTTGCATGTCTTCATTTTTTTATTGTGGGCTCAGTACTGAGGATGATAAATGGTAGGAGTTTCTATTACCTTTGTTAATAGGCCTTGAGTTTTGTTCTGGCAGGCAGCTAACTTATGGGACTTTGATTCTGTCATGTATGGTTTTATTCTTTGTTAGCGTGGGTCTTTTTCAGTTTGTCTTTAATCCTACAGAGACTCTTGCATTAGATCATGGTCCTTTTAGATCAGGGGTATCTGATTTTGTGAGGACGGTTTTTTTGCTTATCTGATAGGATATAGCAAAAGTATGCATAGACCTTTTATTTTTGCTAATCAGCTTTTGCTAGTGTTTGTATATTTACTGTGTAGCTCAGGGCAATTCTTATTCTTCCAAGGTGTGGCAAGACCAAAAAAAAAAAGAGGTCTAGACTAAATGCTCACAGTACTTAGTGAGATCCTCCCACACTTCACAGCAATGCACAGCCTCTGGTGCCTGCAGGAAGCCAGTCCCACAGCAGCTGACCTTGGCAGGCCCTCCATGTATGTGCAGCCTACCCTTCACCTTGGAATGCTTGAGAACCCTGTGCAAGTTCTGGGACCCCCTCTGTTCAGCTTACCCAGGGGCCAGTGTGTGGCTGTCAGTTTCTAGTCACCTCAACCCCTGAACTCTGGTATCTGTGTCTTCAGCTCAGCAGTGTGACAGCTACTGCTGAGAACACCCCGCATCCTTACCGCAGGTCTGGTCAGTGGCCCTGGCAAAGAGCTGGGGACTCACTTAGTGTGCGCCCCTGTTCTCAGGGATCATCACAGCTATGGTGTCTGTTGTCCGATGCCTGGAAAGAGTTGCCTCAAGTATTTGGTCTGCTTTATATCTCCATGCCATGGGGCGTTACGTTCAGTACCAGTTACACAGTTACGGCTGGGAGCAGAAGGCAGGGTGTGAATAGTTGGTAAAAGCTTCCAGGGGATTCCAACAGACTTCCATCTCCTCCTCTGGGGATTCCTGGCTAGGAACTGAGGGCCTAGAAAACAAAGGGTTTTGCAGCTAGCTGCTCAAGCTATCGCAGTGAGATCCCGTTTGTATTTACAGCTCTTGAGTTTGGTCCACTGAGCAGCCTCTGATGACAATTTTGGCTTTTTGCCTATATGGATATATATTTCATATCTTAAATTAATAAACTGGGATTTTGGATTTCTACACCAGGCTCCAGTTAAAAGGTGTTTCCCATTCCTGGTGCACTGACAAGGGACATTTAAAAAGCAACAGTAAGTGCTCCAAGGTCAGCACACCAGCTGCCAGCCTGTTCTCCCCGACCGTACTTCACCTGGAGCCAACATTCTGACTGGCTAAACTCTAGCTTGTCCCTCATCAGGGGGGGTTTAGGAAAACAAAAACAAAGGGTGCCCCTCTGAGGCCCCAACCCTGCACCCTGCCCACGGTCCAGTTGCAGCCTCGCTGGACCCCAGCCTCGTCCTGCCACACACTCCAACCCCACATCTCTCTGCACTTGGTCTCCCGCAAGAGGTGTGCGCACCCCCCGCCCCCCGGCCCCCATCCGTAACCTTCCACGTGCCCGGTTAGTGGCTCCTGCTCTGAGACTTCACGGAGGAGCCGCCGCCGGGGGCCTCACACTCTGGGCAGCCTCTCAGCCTCCCGGAGCTTCACCAAAAGCGCCAAATCGAGCCGGGGGCCACTGCAGAGCCTAGGGCTGCGCCCAGTGCGGGCAGTGACAACAGCGCCCCCGGAGGCGAGACCGTGAGGGCCGCAGCCTGGGGACGAGCGAGCCCCCCCGGGGCTGCAGCACCCAGAAGGGCCCCGCAGCCCGGGCACCCCAGCGGGGAAACCTGGCGCTGCACTGCACCAGTTCAGCGAAGGGTTTTGGCAGGATAACCCCTTCCAGGATGGGAGGCATCCTTCCCACCTGTTGATCTGGCAGACACTGGAGATGTAACTAAAGCCAGGGCAGGAACCAAGCGGCTGAGATGGGCATGGAGTCCTGACACAGGGCATGTGAGTAGGAGGGATTCAGTGGATTTGAGGAGACATCTCTAAATGAATTCCTGTATTTTTAAGAAAAAAGCTATTTTCCATACTTGATGGAATAGCATTTCCAAACTTGAAAAATGAGGAAAGGTTGTTTTGACAATAAAAATCTGCACTTCATTCTGAACCTCCCAACAGGGATTTGTCAAGGATATAGAGCAGTTGTAATTACAAAAGATATTTATATTATAAAAAGGATTGAGGAGAAGAAAAAGGATTCTGAGGCTAGGAGCAGTGGCTCAGGCCTGTAATCCTAACACTTTGGGAGGTCGACATGGTGGGAGGGGGCGTGAGCCCCCCATTCCCAGGGTGAGCCCAGAAGTTCGAGGCTGCAGTGGGCTATCATTGCACCACCGAATGCTACTGTGGGCACTATACCCTGTCTCAAAAAAAAAAGAATAAAAATAATAAGGAAAAAAGAAATCCTGCAGTTTTAGAAACAGGTGAGAAACACTCAAATTTTCCTGCCGTCTGCACCAATAAGTTTATTTGTGGTACATGAAATAAATTTTGATTTATAGTAAGTCACAAATAACTTTTTAATACATTTTATTGACTTTTTTGAGACAGTTTCACTTTTTCGCCCTCTGTAGAGTGCTATGACATAGCTCACAGCAACCTCAAACTCTTAAGCTCAAGCGATTCTCTTGTCTCAGCCTCCCAAATAGCTGGGACTACAGGTCCCCGCCACAACACCTGCTATGTTTCAGAGATGGAGTCACGCACTTGCTCAGGCTGGTCTCAAACCTGTGAGCTTAGGCAATCCACTCACTTGGCCTCCCAGAGTCGGAGCATTACAGACTTGGGCCACTGCGCCCAGCCTGCTGACTCTTTTGAACAAATAGCTGACTTAAACATCTATGCAAATTGAAAACACGAAGGATTCTTTCTGAAAGCTAGTACGGTTTTAATTAAAAGAGCTTCTGAATGTGAAGTAGGAAGAATTTCAATTTGGGTAGCATGTTTGTGTAACTTCCAATATCTGATGTTTGTTAAGCTCTATGGGCAATCAAAAATGGATAAAGAACAATGAGGAATGAGTCAGTGCCTGCCTCCTCCCCATCCTCCCAGTATAAGAGCAAAGAGACTTATCATATGAGGAGTTTCCTGGCTCTGCATTGCTTTGAAGGCATGGTTTTTATTGCTACTCCTTTAGACCTGTAGTTCTTAACACTGACAGTACTTTAAAAGTCTTTGCCAGGGCCCCACGCTTGGGAGAGTCTCATCTTGGAGATAGCTATTTTTTTAAGCACAAGCCCCCTTTCTCTCCATTCCTTTATTGTGCAGACTGGACTGAGAACCACTACTAGACTAATGGTCATTTTTTCTTGTTTATAGGAGATAACTAATTTGAACTGAAGCAATGCCTCTTAATGAGCTTTTATTCTTCTGTTGATGGCTTTGTTACAAATAAATTATTGTGTTAAAGAAATAAATCAATTTGTGTTTGAAATAATAATAATAATTTCATAAGCCTGCTGTGTTGAACTACCCTGAGATCTTATCAGGTTTATTACTACAGAAACCTGGTTAAGTCTTTTTATAGTTATTTGCAGTGCAGAATTGGTCTAGTTATCACCTTCTTCAACAAAATTAACTCTCCCCAAATCTGACATTTGGCTGAAAACTGCAATTTTTATCAAAAAGAATAACCTGAATATTACATAAGCATACACTGCAATTTACACAATTGTTCAAATAAACTGCCACATTAAGCAACAAGACTGATAATACCTTGAATACCTGATGATGGCCCTGTTGATATCTGTGGCTTTTGGAGTCAATGAAACTAATTGATAATGATATTAGACTTGACAAAGAAAACTCAAATGTTAAGAAGTCTGCCAAGAGAAAATCATTTGAGTCTCACGTCCCAATCCCTGGCCCTGATGTTCATGTTAGTAATATTACAAGTTCTACAAACAAACTGATTTGTCGTCTTCCTCTGCTTAAGGAAAGCTATGTAGAAAACCAAACTGTCTTGTTTCTCCTATTTCCCAATAGAGAGATTGAGTCAATGGTGTCATTAATGCTGTCTCTGTAACTGATCAAGTGTATGGAAGAATCATTTGTTTACTGATTCCTACAGTTCCTCAGCTGTTTTCCTCCATGGCCTTCTCTGGACCCCTGACTGGGTTATGAGCCCTCCTCTGAACTCTCAGACCACTGGCACCTTACTCTCTTCACTGGGTCTCAACGACCTGTTTGTATGTCTGTCTCTGCATTATACAAGTGTTCCAGGGCGTCAGAGCCTTGTCATAGCCCTTTTCTTCTCCTGGCACAGTGTAACTCCTGGGTCCAGTCAAGTTGATGATACGAAGCAGCTGGATGGTCCACATTCATTACGTTAAGCCCTGGGCTGGGGACTCAAGATACACAGAAAAATAGGAGGAAATCTGTATCTGTGAGAAGCTCAAGAGTGGTGATCCTATTTGTATAATTTGAATGCAATTGTCTGTGATTTACTACACATGTTTTGCAAAATGCCCTTCTGCAACTTTGGGGTTAAATCTATAAGACATCATATATTTTCCTTGCCATTTATTTTATTCCCCTAGACACCAATTTAGATCTTATAACATGAAGCCAGCCTGGTATGGTTACTGTGCAAAGAGATACGAACACAGCTCTGTTGTTCTAATAGGTATGTGATTTGGGGTTTGCCTTTGCTCTCTGTAGTCATGATTTATTTACTGTTAAAATGTTGGTGGTATTACCTACCTTATCCATCTCCTGTTGTTGCTGTCAGCGTCAAATGAAATAATATATGTAAACTATATGACACTACTTAAATATTAGATTTATGGAGTCCCAAGTTGTGGAGGCAGCTGATACTGCATTTCAAGAAGCTGCTTTTCCACAAAGTGGTTTAGGGGGCACCCTTGGGTATTTAAGGTAGTCTTGCCAGACAATTCAGGTTAAAGATTAAACCCACAGATTTTTAAAATACGAACATTAACATATATCAGGAAAATGTTCTCTGTTCATAAAAGGGTAAATATTTTAAAGGATTACAAAACACCCCCACATAAAATAACTAAAAAGTGTTATGTATATAGGTGTAAAATAATTTTATAAAAATCAAAAACTGTGTTGCTGCCAACTGGATTAAATCATTATCTCTAAGAAACTGCAGCAGTTGTGTGAAATTGAAGCTGATAAGCTATTTTCCATGGCAACCGGCCTCCATCTCTGGTACATTCAAGGGAATCTGCAGTTTTACTATTAACTGTGCATGGGTTAGCACCTGTTTGAAATAGAAACTAAAATGACTTCAGAAAATTAAATTCACTGAAACAAAAATCTAATCATGGCAGCTGACATCACTGATTTAAATTTTTCCTAACTCAGATCCAATATCATTTCTCTATAAGAGGAGAAGGTGATTCCTATACCTATTCAAGGCTAGGTTTTCTTCTATCCCACAAAGAAATAGGTATATTTGAAGCTATATTGTTACGCTCAAATTTTTGATGGTAGACTAAACATACTAAATGGAAACCTTTCAAATAACACTCCTCATCTCATCATCACATTACCTAGGACAGTGCTTGGTATATATTTAGGGTGCCCCCTTCCAATTCTATGGGGTAAATTGGTTGAGAAGAGTC
Source organism: Galago senegalensis (assembly GCA_963575145.1). Lineage (NCBI taxonomy): Eukaryota > Metazoa > Chordata > Mammalia > Primates > Galagidae > Galago > Galago senegalensis. The sequence continues at coordinate 10,633 of CAUYTI010033872.1, forward strand.
AACCCTACCTGCATCCCACAGATTTTGATACATTGTATTTTTACTCAGTTCAACATATTTTCTAATTTATCCTGAAAGTTCCTGTTAGACACATGTTTTATGTAGAAGTATGTTGTTTAATTTCCAAATGTTTGGAGTTTTTTCATACATTACCATGTTATTGTTATAGACTAATTCTGTTATAGTCCTTTTCATTTTAACATATTTATACCTTCCTATTTAAAGTGAGTTTCTTGTAGGCAGCATATAGCTGAGTCTTGCTTTTTCAATCCAATTTGAAAACTCTGGCTTTTAATTGGCGTGCTTGAAAGAGATTTTATTTATTTATCTTTTGAGACTCACTCTGTTGCCCAGGCTATGGGCTAAAGTGCTATGGCATCAGCCTAGCTAGCTCACACCCTCAGACTCCTGGGTTCAAGCTATCCTCCTCCCTACAGATGCCCAGCACAACAGCCAGATAATTTTTCAGTTTTTAGTAGAGATGGAGTCTTGCTCTTGCTCAGGCTGGTGTCCCCCTCCTGAACTCAGGGGATCCTGGCCTCAGTCTCCCACAGTGCTAGGATTAAAGGTGTGAGCCACCATGTATGAAGAGATACTTTTACAAATCAGAAAATGTGCATTCTTTTTGTGATTCCAAGGTTGGTTATTTTTTTAAGTTGTATTCTTGGTTTCTTCATTTTGACTCAGCTTTTTTAAAGCTTGAGAGGGAGCAAGAGAGCAGAATCTAATGTGGTATTTAAAGAAATTAATACATACCAAGCCCTGGCTATTCCTCTAAATACTCTTCTAGGTCTCCTGCTTTCACCTACCTTGTATGACAGGACATTATCCCCATTTTGCTGTTGAGGCAACTGAGGTTATATTGTGTAGGCTGCTAGTACACATTCTCCCCTTCTTCCATAGCAATAAAATCACATTTGGGAAGGAACATCAAGAAGAAGACGACATTTCCTAGTCTTCCTTGGGACTAAATTTGCCCTGTGATTTATTTCTGGCTAATGAGATGTAAGATTAAGTGCAACTTGGCTCTGTGCCTGTAGCTCAAGCGGCTCTGGCTATACACCACAGCTGGTGGGTTCGAATCCAGCCCAGACCTGACAAACAATAATGACAACTACAACCAAAAAGTAGCCAGGTATTGCGGCAGGCACCTATAGTCCCAGCTACTTGGGAGGCCGAGTCAAGAGAATTGTTTAAGCCCAGGAGTTGGAGGTTGCTGTGAGCTATGATGCCACAGCACTCTACCCAGGGCGACAGCTTGAAGCTCTGTCTCAAAAAAAAGATTAAGTGCAACTTCTGGAAACTTTCCCCAAAAGAGAGGTGACCCACTCTCTCTACTTCTGTTCATTTCTCCCTCCCACCTGCTACCTGGAAAACAGATGTGAAAACCAGAGTACCAGCTGTCACGTGGGACCATGAGGAGGGGTCCTCATGTTTCTCCTCTGGGGCACAGTAGGACAGAGAGCTATAAAGAGCAGGGTTCCCCCCAGCTGTCCCTCCATGTTCCCCTCATGACTCTTTGTAAGAGAGAAAGGAAAAGATGCCTTGGTTTAGCTTCCTTTTTTTTGGGATTTTGTTACTCATGTCTGAACCCAGTCCTAATCAATGCAGTCTAGGACTAATTAACATTATTACACTGTGTTAAAATCCATGTTTTAACAGATTCATATTGGTATCTGTTAGAGTTTTGTATGGAAGTCATATGGAATCAGGAGAAACAACTATAATAGAACCTCCATAGGTGACCACCTCCTTATGTTGACCTAATTTTCATAGACTAGACGTGCAGCACACGTATGTGTCAGTACAGCAGACCTAGTTCCTTATGTTGGCCACCTCTGTGTGCTGACCAGTTACAGTCCCTTACAGAGGTTCTACTGTATTTTATTTTGTTTATCTGACTTTTCACTTTACCAAATTAAAAATTGGAAAGAAGCCTCATTTGGTGGTTGAATAGCAAAACTGTGATTAACTTACATACTATATGTGTGAAGAATTTACAACCCAATTCTCTCCATGCAACTGTATACTCTTAGAAAATCACTTAATCTTTCTGATGTTCAATTTCTTTATCTATAGAATAAAGATATCAGCACCTACTTTACTGAGTTGTTTGAATACATAAAATGTGTCATGTAGCAGAGCTTGGCAGGTGCAGAACACTTTGTAAATACAAAGGATTCTGATCATTAAACCAGAAGACAGCTTTTATGAATAGCTGCGAAAGGTAAAATCATCTCAGAAATGCACTTTCACCCTATGTGTACAGGGTGAGATATAAATGAGAATAAATTGAAAAATGCATGCTAGTTAGACACTTAAGAGCTTAATTAATAATTCAGTGCTGACTGCCACAAACTTAGATTTCTACCTTATATTTATATTAAAGTGCTTAAAATTCTTTAATATTAGCTCGGTGCCTGTAGCTCAGTGGTTAGGGCTCTGGCCATATGCATCGGGGCTGGTGGGTTCAAACCAATGGGTGGGTTAAACAACAATGACAACAATAGCAAAAAAATAGTCGGGCATTGTGGCGGGCGCCTGTAGTCCCAGCTACTTGGGAGGCTGAGGCAAGAGAATCACTTAAGCCCAAGAGTTTGAGGGTGCTATGAGCTGTGATGCCATGGCACTCTACTGAGGGCAACAAAGTGAGATTCTGTCTAAAAAAAAAAAAAAAAACCAAAAAATTAAAATAATTTTTAATAATATTTAAAAAATAAATATAAATATAAAATATTATTAAAAATATTTTAATAAATAAATAAAATAAAAATATTTTATTATGACAGGAAACATTAGATCTTTTTTGCTGTATTTCAATAAACTGACATTAATCAAAATATGGATTTAATCATTTAGATTTCTGTACAGTAACTGAGAAACTCTGTTAGAAACATTGCTTTGTTAAATACAGCTGTCAGTTTTAAAACTATATTTCAATCTTTGGTGTTTTTAAAAAGTGGTCAATAGTGATAAAAATGCAAGGTCCACCTTAAATCTGAAACCTGAACCTTAAGATAAAAATATCCCTGTGGGCCTCGCTTGCAGGGATGCAGGCATAACAGGGGCTACCAGCTCAAGAGGGGAGCAGACTGAGAGAAGGGCACAGAAGCTGCCAGCAGCTCCGTCTCAAAGCATTGGAGATGGGGGTGGGAGTGGGGAGCCTGAGTGGCAGGTGAATAAGGCCAGAAGAGAGGCTGAGTGATAGAGAACTTCAAAGACTATGCAAATGACACGAAATTTATGTGAACCAGCTTGATGAAAGTATTTCAAAATGTATATGAAAACACTACACTGTACCCCATGTTTGCATTAGTGTATATAGCTATCATTTAATAAAAAAAAAAAGAAGAGTTATAGTTGAAAGGGGAAAGGTGAGGCCAATTATCAGGGAACAGAAGGAATAGAGTGGACAAGAGCTATAGACAGGGCTCACATTCAGCTAGTATGTACTAGTATTGTCAATGCATCTATTAAATGTGGAAATCCTTACCTGTTGTTTAATGGCCTCTACCCTGAATGTCTCCACCACCTTAGCTGATCAGGTTCCTCCCTTGGGTTTCCCACATGCAGCCACTAAAGGGGTTAACAGCTTATACCAAAGGGGCTCCCAGATTCCTGATCCTGGCCATGCAATGGCCAGGTCAGCATCTGGACTGATACTGGGAATCATTTCTGATTGTTGAGTGCTGGTGCACCGTTAAATATTTTGAGTGTAAACTTTGCTTATAAGGTAGGAACAAGGAACTAGCCCTTGATGTATCAAGAGATGAGAAGTCAATGAGAGAACAGGCTAGTATTCATAGAAAGGCAACATTTTTTTTTATTGTTGAGGATTCATTGAGGTACAAAGAACCAGGATACATTGATTGCGTTTGTTGGATAAAGACCCTCTTAGAATTGTGCCCCACCCCCAAAAGGTGTGCCACACTCTGGGACCCCCTGGCTCCCTCCCTCCTTCTCTCTTTCAGCTCTCCCCTTCCCCTACCCTCCTACTGTATTGTAGGTCATTAACTGTCCTCATATCAAAATTGAGTACATAGGATTCTTGCTTCTCCATTCTTGTGATGCTTTACCAAGAATAATGTGTTCCACTTCCATCCAGGTTAATACAAAAAATTTAAAGTCTCCAGCTTTTTTAGTGGCTGAATAGTATTCTATGATATACCAAGCTTATTAATCAATCCATTCCTGGGTTGGTGGGCATCTAGGCTGTTTCCACATTTTGGCGATTGTAAATTGAGCTGCAATAAACAGTCTAGTGAAAGTGTCCTTGTGGTAAAAGGATATTTTTTCTTCTGGGTAGATGCCCAATAATGGCATTGCAGAATCAAATGGGAGGTCTAATTTGAGTTCTTTGAGGGCTCTCAATACTTCCTTCCAAAAGAGTTGTATTAGTTTGCAGTCCCACCAGCAGTCTAAAAGTGTTCCCTTCTCTCCACATCCATGCCAGCAATCTGCAGCTTTGAGACTTTGTTATGTGGGCCATTCTCTCTGGGGTTAAATAATATCTCAGGGTGGTTTTTATTTGCATTTCTATAATAATTAGGGATGAGAAGCACTTTTTCATATGTTTGCTAACCATTTGTCTGTCTTCTTTAGAGAAGGTACTATTTGTCTGTCTTGCCCAGTAGTATAAGGAATTGTTGGCTCTTTTTATGTTGATTAATTTGAGTTCTCTGTAGATCCTAGTTACCAAGCTTTTGTCTGATTCAAAATATGCAAATATTCTTTCCCATTGTGTAGGTTGTCTATTTGCTTTGGTTGTTGTCTCCTTAGTTGTACAGAGGCTTTTCAGTTTAATTAAGTCCCATTTGTTTATTTTTAGTTGTTGCAATTGCCACATAAGTCTCCCTTACAAAGTCTTTCCCCAGGCTGATAGCTTCCAGTGTTTTCCTCACACTTTCTTCGAGAACTTTTATTGTTCCGTGCCCTAGTGTTAGGTCTTTTATCCATCTTGACTCAATTTTTGTGAGTGGAGAAAGGTGTGGGTCGAGTTTCAGTCTTTTACATGTGGATATCCAGTTCTCCCAGCACCATTTATTGAATAGGGATTCTTTCCCCCAATGTATGTACTCGTTTGGATTATCAAAGATTAGGTAGCAGTTAGATGTTAGTTTCATCTCCTGGTTTTCTATTTGATTCCAGATGTCTATGTCCCTATTTTTGTGTCAATACCATTCTGTTTTGATCACTATGGCTTTGTAGTACAGTCTAAAGTCTGGTAGGCTGATGCCCTCAGCTTTGTTTTTATTACTGGGAATTGCCTTGGCTATGTGGTTTTTTTTTCTGGTTCCATACAAAGTGCAGAATTAGTTTTTCCAAGTCTTGAAAGTATGATATTGGTATTTTAATAGGAATAGCATTGAATCTGTGATTGCTTTGGAAGTATAGACATTTTAACAATGTTGATTCTTCCATGAGCATGGTATGTTCTTCCATTTGCTAATATTTTCTGCTATTTCTTTTCTTAGGGTTTCATAGTTTTCTTTATAGAGGTCCTTCACCTCTTTTGTGAGGTATATTCCTAGGTATTTCATTTTCTTTGAAGCTACTGAGAACAGAAGGGCAACTTTTAAAGTCAGCCTGGTTGGTCTTGGTCAGCCACCTTTAGCCTCTCAGGTATCTCCCCTTTTCACCAACTCTGTGTGCCATGTCAGGGCCTTGCACTGTTAGTGTCCTCAAACTTACTACTTTACCCATCACTGTCAAATTATAATCAATCAACAAGGGCTTTTCAAGCCTTTCCCAGAGTGTCCAGAATTTTATAGAGGTCCAAAAACTAAGAAAAGTAACTAAATTTATTCTTGAGTGGCAATGGTTGGTGTTTGTGTGCATAGAATTCTAGGTTAACACTCAGGAGAGTATTTCCTTTAAGCTCACTAAATCTCCTTTTCTGACTCACTGTTAAACAGTCAGTTGTCAGTTTGTCCTTTGAAGACAATGCTTTCTCTGAATATATTATGGTTTTCTCTTTGTTTTAGGTTTCTAAAATTTCCTAAATGATAAGTTGTCTAAGCAAGGGTTTTAATCTGTCTTGCCTAGAATTCACTGGGTCTCTCGAACATGTGAATTAGTGTCTTTCATCAGTTCTGAAAAAGTCTCAGTCCCTATCCTGTTCTTTCATTCATTTCATCCTGACATGCTAATATTAGGACTTTATACTATATTCTTCACATCTCCTACGTCCTTTTGTGTATTTTCTCAATACTGCATTATTTATTTTATATATATGTGTGTGTGTGTGTGTGTGTGTGTGTGTGTATATATATATATATATATATATATATATATATATATATGATTTTCTACCTTACCTTCTAGTTCATTATTTCTTCCTTATGGAGATATTGGTAATAAGTTGCAAATATGATCATTGAGTTTTTAATTTTGGTTATGATATTTTAATTTTATTTTTAGTTTGGTTCCCTTTAACATATGTAACTTATTATAGTTCTGATAGTTACCATCAAGGTTGTCATTTGCTAAGTGTAGTTGTTTTTAAACCTGGGTCTAATAGCTGAAGTCTGTGCAGGTCTATTCCTTCACTCTATTGTTTTGCTGGTTCTTGTTCCCTTAATTCTTGCTTATCTTCAATTAGATAACTGGCCATTTTCTTCAAATAACTTGTGTGGGTACTTGGAAGCTGAGTTTGCATGCGCCGTCCTCCAGAAAGGTTTTATTTTGCTTTTGCCAGGCACCTGGGGTCAACAACAGTTCAGATCTCACACCAAGTGCATGGCATAAAGGTCTCTGCTCTACCCAGGCTAAGTTTACCTACAGTACATCTCCACAAGAATTTAGTCTGTGGCCACAACTTCTCAAGGACTTTTGTTCCTTTTCTTTTTTCTCCTGCTTTGCTCTGTGCCAAAGCTGGTTTTTCTGTAGTCCTTTCAGGTTGAGGAGGAGGGAAGGCAAATTTAGATCTGGTTTAGCTTTAATTCGCGTGTTTTTTAATTTGGGAGGGGGATGTCCTGTAAGACTGTCCAGTTTCTGCGGGCCCCAGATCTTGTCGTACCCATCTGGCTGGCCCTAGTGCCTACAATAGAATTGGCAGATGCCTCCATGGCTCTGGTCATCCAGTCAGCTTCTCACCATTCTGGTAGCAGTCTTTCATCCAGATGTTGACCTGGAAGTTCTTTGTAATGTTTTCAAATGTTTTATTATTTTAAAACAGTGGATTTGTTTAAATATATTTTATCAGTATTTTTAGTTGTTGTTTTCAACAAGAGTGTTGATCTCAATAACTTAGCTTGCTATTACCAGAAACCATAAACCTCTGAGGGAGTTTATAATTGGGTCTTAATAAAGGCATTTTAAGGATGAAAGACAATGATATTATGTTATTCTGATTTGGAATGGATGAAAGAAGTCTAGGCTTAATTGGCAAGAAGCTGCATAACAGAATTGATGCTGCATTCTCCTTCCTTTTTTTCTCTGAGTGCGTTATCTCATTTACTTTCACATCATTTCTTTAATTACATACATTGTACAGACAGGCAAACTGAGCTCAAAGTATAATGAATGGCAAGATGGATTTGAACCCAGTCCTTCACTACTCACTGTCTTCTACCTTCTTTCCCAAACCACTTGTCTCCAAGCCTTGTATTAATATTCTTTGTTCTTATTTCTCCATCTGCATGGCCCCTGCCCCATTTCAGGACCTCATCTCTCAGCTGAACTACTGAAAGTGTCCCTAATGGTCTCCCAGCTCAGGTCTCTCCCCTAACACCATTTTAACCAACCTCAGTGCAATTCTCCTCTGTTCTTTGGCCACAGAATTGCTCTACTCAGAACTCTTGTTCAAGAGTCCTTTCCTTAGACTGACCACCTCTCAAAGATCCAGGCTGAACCAGCCACAGAAGGGATGAAAGTCTCTTATATAGATCAATAAAAGGCTGATGACGCTCAGTATTGTTTAAAATCTGTCTTCACATATTCTTATTCCCGCCCTCCCATCTGTACCATTGTCCTCTAATTTACTGTTATCTAGAAATTATATCTGTTGCTCCTGTTTTCAACTGCCCACTACTCAGAGACCCCTCCATACTTTTCTGAATATCTCTACTGCCTTTTATTCTAACACATCAGGTTCACTGCAGAGTTTGTTTCTTCCCAAATATCTGACTTCTCCCTATCTCCTAGCAGGGACACCACTCTTACCTGTCTTGCAATCCTTAAGCCTTGAGTTTGCCTTTTGTTTTAAATGTTATAAAAGTAATTATGCTTATCATAGGAAATCCATACAGTTCAAAATGGGTAAAGTAAAAAGTAAAAGTCCACACACTCCTTTCCAATTCTGAAAGGTAGCCCCTTTAACAAGAACAACTATATACATATAGTTGAACAACTATATATATATAATATATATATTATATTTTTTAACTTCAGGTTAATGTGAGGGTACAAACAACCAAATCACAATATTTGAACTTGTTACGTAGAGTCCATCTTGAAGCTATATCCTGCACTCAGAAGGTGTGCCATACACCCCTACATTGTGTCCATTCAGTGGAAGCACCCCAAACCCCCTTCGCTCTCCCCCCTCCCTCACTCCCCCTCCCTTCAATTTGAATTGAAATGAGTTTTTCTCCTCTGTGGGCATAATTAGATCATCTACTGGCTTCAGATTAGTATTGAGTACATTGGATATTTGCTTTTCCATTCTCGTGATACTTTACTGAGAATAACGTGTTTCAGTGCCATCCAGGTTAATACAAAAGATGTGAAATCACTGTCTTTTTATGGCTGAATAGTATTTCATGGTATGCATGTTTGTTAACCACAGTTTGTTAATCCATTCCTGAATTGATGGGTGTTTCTACCTCTTGGTGATTTTAAATTGAGCTGTGATAAACAATCTAGTGCAAATGTCCTTATGCTAAAATGATTTTTTTTTATTCTAGGTAGATTCCTAGTAGCAGGATTGTGCAGTCAAATGGGAGGTCTAATTTGAGTTCTTTGAGTATCCTCCCTACTTCTTTCTGACTTTCTCTTTTTTTTTTTTCAGTCAGGGTTTTGATGTGTCAGCCAGGTTGGAGTGTGGTAGTATTATCATTGCTCAGTGCACCCTCAAACTCCTGGGCTCAAGAGGCCCTCCTGCCTCAGCCTCCCAGTGTGATGGGACTGTAGGTGTGTGCCCAGTTAATTTTTCTATTTTATGTAAAGACAGGGTATCACTCTTGCTCAGGCTGACCTCAAATTCCTGGTCTCAAGCAATCCTCCTTGGACTGGCCTCCCAAAATGCTAGGATGTCAGGTGTGAATCATTGTCTTTGGCCCCTTGAAGTTACATTTTATTTTTTTTAAATTTTAGATTATTATGAGGGTGCAAATGATTAGGTTACAATGTTTGCAATTGTTAGGTAGAGTCCCTGTTGTAGTTGTGTTCTGTACCCAGGAGGTGAGGCATATACCCATCCATTGTGCCTATTGATGGGAGCACACCAATCCCCTTTCCTCCTCCTCTCTCCCCTTCTGCTGAAGCTACATTTTAAAAGGAGGTGAGATGGAGGCCTTCCCAGGAAATCGAGCCCATATGTGGGTGATGTGGCAAGATAAAATGTTGACGGATTTGGCAAGAATTCTTCCCATGTTTCTTCATATGCTTACTTTCTCCTAGCATCTGTTGGCCTTGACTCTCTAATGGCTTCTGTTCAATTTTTTATCAAGCTCTCCCTCCATTCCCTCCACCACTGCTCCCTCTCTCACCTGGATGAGAATACGAGGGGAAGGTTCACAACATCCACCAGTATACCCAGGTCAGAGCAGGATCTTCTCCCAGGGGAGAAAAAAGTATATTACATGGATATTTTGTCCCTCAATTTCAAGGCTTCATAGAATCATGTTAAAACTCAAGCACCAAGTTGATGGTATAGATGCCACAATTAAATTCAATAAACCTTTCTTAATGACCTACTATGTGCTTGGAATAATGTTTAGTTCTGCAAAGAGAGAAATAAAAAAGCATTACCTTTATCCTAAAGGGGCTTGGGTTTATTATGGTAATATAATACAATATTACAAACATGTAACATCTATCCTCACAAACATCCAGGGTGATGGCTCTTTGACAAGCTGTTATGAAATCATTCTGCCTGGTTTAAAAAACAAACAAAAACTCCCCCAAAGACTGGACAAGCTACAATTTCAATTGCAGCAAAAGAGCAGAGATCTAACTACAGAGTTTAGTGTTTAAGCTGCACAGTCAAACGAGTGAAAAACAAAGGACACAGAGAAGTGGTCCCCTGCAGAGGTAGCGATGTTTGTAGAGGCTCCTCCCCTTGTATAGTGGGTAGCGGGCCATGTTCCCATACAGAGCGTGTCTAGGGGACACCAAAGAGAGATGTGAGCTGCACACTCCCACTTAAGAGCCCCGGATGAGGAGGAGCATCAGCATTGCCTTTGGCACACTGGGGAGAAGAGAAAAAGACCAAAAACACAGCCACAGCTTCAAACAGTAAAGACTACAGCAAAGATTGCTCTTGATGCCACTTTGGGACATTTTTTACAGATCAGCTATGTTTTCAATGTCTCACGGCCTTTTACTCCCAGATACAATACACTAAAAAGCTAGTCTGGACAAGAAAACCCTAAGCATAGTTTACCAGTGAGACTGGATGAGTTCCTTAGCCTGTGACTATGTAGCAGAAGTGCATCCTACATTTAAATTTAAACAAATTAGTCTACTTGAGTTCAAAAATAAACAATAAGTTAAACAATGTTAGTAACTCCTCTGTCCTTATCAGGGAATGAGAGTAAGCTAGGAATGAATTTGTTCTCTCAGAAAACTTCAGTTCTTTTGTGCCTCCATAGTGTGGACATGTTTCCTCACCAAAGATTCTAGGGTTTAAAAATAGATCATTTTCCTGTTTCATACCCCTAAATGAAGCCATCTGTGTATCTAGTGCTTAACCTGGGAAACAATGGAGGTAAGAATGCTTGTGTTGGATTTATCCAAAGATAGGTATACATCAGTCTCCAGTGTGGCTCCTTCCTAAGGATGTTTTTAAGGGTTCTTTTGTTGTGATTTTGCCTGATACGCTAAATGTAGAGCCCAAGCCTTGATTGTGTGATCTACTATAAATGCAAAATATATCTTTTTTGTTATTGTTGAAAAAGAGCAATTATGTAATTCCCTCACAGATTTAGAAAGCTAAATTGATAGTTTACTGTAAAGAATTCAGTTTAGCTATTTCAAGTCACCAACTTTTTATGGAAGACCTAGTCTGTGCAAGGCACTGTTAGGTGATGCTGGAGATATGGTAAATTCCTGCCACTCAGTAACCTTCACTGCCTGTTTTGGGTGCTGTAAAGAAGGTGCAAACCAGAGACAAAAGGAGACAGAGGAGAGAGGGACACCATTTGACTAGGAAGCTGAGGAAGGCTCAGGGAGGAGGAAACACTTAAGGATGGGACAGATTCAAATGAGCGGATAGTTGTCTCTCAAAAGAAGACATACAAATGGCTGACTAGTATATGAAAAATGCTGAACATCACTAATTATCAGGGAAATGCAATCAAAATGAGATATCATCTTGCCCCAGTTAGAACAGCTGTCATTAAAAAGATGAAAAATAATAGATGCTGGTGAAGTTGTGGAGAAAAGAGAATTGTTAAATGTTACTGGTAAATTGGTATAACAGTTACAGAAAACAGTATGGAGATTTTCAAACTCTAAAAATAGAGGCATCATATGATGCAGCAATCCTACTACTAAGTATATATCCACAGGCAAGGAAATCAACATGTCAAAGAGAGACCTGGCCTGGTGCCATGGCTCATGCCTGTAATCTTCTAGGAGCAGGTGGATTGCTTGAGCTCACAGATTTGAGACCAGCCTGAGCAAGAGCAAGACCCCATCTCTAAAAACTAGCCTGGCGTGGTGGGTGCTTATAGTGTCAGCTACTTATGAGGCTGAGACAAGAGGATTGTTTGAGCTCAAGAGTTTGAGGTTGCAGCGAGCTGTGATGCCACGGCACTGAACTGAAGGTGACAAAGTAAAACTCTGTCTCTAAAAAAAAAAAAAAATCTATATTTCCATGTTTACTGAAAAATGTAGAATCAATGTAGGTGTTCATTAATAGAGGAATGGATAAAGAAAAAGTGATATACACATGCACACAATGCAATACTATTCAGTCATAAAAAAAAGAACACAAGCCTGTCATCCCTGGTAACATGGAGGATCCTGGGGGACGTTAGGTTAAGTGAAATAATCTAGGCACAGAAGACAAATACTCCATTTTCTCCCTCACATTTGGAGACCAAAGAAGCTTTCAAAGAAGGAGAGAGTAAAATAGTGGTTACTAGAGACTAGGAAGGGAGGGGTGGGGGGATAACAAGAGGTTGGTTAACAGACACAAAATTACAGTTAGATGGAAGGAGTAACTTCTCGTGTTCCAGTGTTCTGTGGCCCTGTTAGGTGACCATAATTAACAACAACTTATTGTATATTTTCAAAGAGCTAGAAGAACAGATTATGAACTTTCCTAACACAAAGAAATGACCAATGTTTGATGTGACTGATGTGCTAATTACTCTGATTTGATCATTACACCTTGTATACCTGTATTGAGATATCCCAATATACCTCCTAAATATGTACTATTATATATGTCAATTAAAAATAATAACAAAAGCAAAAAAAAAATTATAAGCAATGGACCAGATTTTGAAGGCATAGATAATAACAGCAATGGCCATGTGTCACAGGGTTTGGTGCATATCATTCAAAAACCCTGAAAATATTCCCATTTTATGAGATGAGTAATATGGTTGTCACAAAGGTTAAATAACTTGCCCGAGGCCATGATATATTGGTAGAATTAACCTCAAAACCCAGATGAGTGTTGGAAGGTTATGGCTTTACCTATGATAAAGATATTGTTAAAGCTAGGTAGGCACCAATAACATTAATTTAAATGAGCACTCAGTAAATGTCAGTTCTCTTTTCTAATTTCTACATTGTGTCTCCTACAGCACCTAACTCAGAAGTAAATGTGTGATAGTAACGTCAAAGAGAAGTTAGAGAGCTAGAGGATGAAGCTGAGGTAAAGAGGGCAGGAAGCTGGGACAAATCACTGGGTCCCAGCATTCCGGAAGAGCAGCCACGAAGATCCCATGTAATGATTGTTAGCCTGGCTTCTATTGCTGAGGACTTGAGAATAAGGTCTTCACCAGGACCCAAATCTATTCTTGGTAATTCTGACTATAAATATTTATTGTTTTCCAGAAAGCACTATTTTTTTCTTAGAATGTTTATATGTATGTATATATACTAAATAATATTATATGTAGTATTATATAATGAAAAATTGGATATCACATGGGAGTAGCTGTTTATTTCTTTAAATTCCTTTACAGTGGATATGTTTGTTGCTTAGATTTCCCAATGTACCTTTCCTGTGTTGGAGAATTCCCTGTGCCCTGGTGACTTGAGCTTGTATGTGGCCATGAGGCCTCGGTACAACCTGTAACATGCTTCTGCCTGAGCTGAATCTTGAGAGGCTGGTCAGCTCGTGATGATTTGCAGCAGAGTCACAGCACAGAGGGCGTAATCAGGACAGTGAAGTGCAGCAGCACTGGTGGCAAAGAGCCAGGGTAGTGACACCCACAGTACCTGTGGTGCCAGGGCACTCTGCTGGGCAAACATCTTGTGGTGGGGTCATGGTGCCTTGTTCCCCCAAGTAATAGACTTCTGACACATACCTTTTAGATTTAAGTTTTGTAGAGTCTGTGTCTGTTGTTTTTAATGCTCCAAATGTCATGTTGATTTTAATGATAGCTAAAGTGAGTTTGAGATAGTCTGTAGCCATTCCAAATAGGACATGGGTTTGATCATCATTTATGAAAATAATGTTCTTTGCTCTCTAGATATATGGGCTGAAAGAAAACAGTCAGAACCAATCATCAAACCACACCTGACCCTTTATCTCTGTGTGGCTCAGTTGGTTTCTTGGCTCATTTCTTATTTTATCTAAAGCCAGGTCCGGCTATCCAGGTGGAATGTTCATAAAAACCAAAGCCTTAGTGTGAACATTTTCTTTAAGGTCAAGGTAATTTACAGTCTGTCCAGAGAAGCTTTTAGAGATGTAGAATGTGACTGTAATCCACAATGCACTCTCATTGCCCTTCTATCCTATTAGAAATTGATTTTGGCAAGATTCCTTCAGGTGGAAAGTGACTCTGTCAGCAATTGCTGTTTCTCTTTTCACACATTGGGGTTCCCCTCACCAAAGTAGTAAAGCCTCTTTAGTGTTCCTTTAGGAGAGGTTAAATACAGTTATCACCAACATTTGGAGTTTCATATCTGCCTGCTGTTTCTATTGTGCTTTGCTCCTTGGAAAAATCATGTGGAGTGGAAGATCTTTTCCTGACATTATCTAAACTTGGCTACTCTGTGTGCTAGGTGACCCTGAAGAAAAATGCTGTCAAGCTAGGTACTTAGCCCTGGCTGTGCTTGACAGCAGGTGTCCTTCTTTCTCCTGACCCCAGTAGATCTCTCTTGTACTTTAGGAATAGCTGACACTAACACTGTCACCCAATTATGTCTGACACCTTGTAGCTTGACTCCAGACAGTTCTCAAGAACATGGCCTCCTTCAGTAGATAAGTTAAAGCTGACAAAGAGGGTGATCAACTTGCCTTCTTATGCAGCCACTGGAGTTCCTGTAAATTTCAGGGGATTGGGTAGTGTCTTTTAATAGAGCCCATGGTGCTCAATTCTTAACACAGTGCTTTTTAGGCTGTTTAAATTCACGCCTCCTTTGGTTAAATATAAAAAATTCTCCTGCCCCTTATATTGAACATTACATTCTTCACACATTGCTAGATACCAAGTAGATGTTAAACTTATTATCCATTTGAAAGTCTCCAAATATAGAAGCATATTATAGATGCCTTTAAAAAATGAAATAGTGCTGAAAAGTTAAGTCTTGGCAAAAGAAAAGAAAATGGAGTAGGCTCCCTGAAGATTTGGGTCAGTCTGCTTAGGAGGGAGCTCCCAGTTAGCAGCCATGGATCATGGCAAAACTACAGTGTGTGGATGCAAAAGCCGTTCTCAGCCATCTTCCCTTCATTGCCATCTGCTGGCATTAAGCACTCACTAGCTTTTCCAAATTTCCTTGCAGTGAGTAAGTACTTAGTTGTTTAGTAGTGAGATGCAAGTAGAAGTCTGTTTGAGGGGAGGAGTTTCTGGGAAAATATTTATTTACATAATAAAGAGGAAAGACAAAGCTGTTTGCATCTCCTCAAGCCTTCTTCTTGACTTGGAGAAGTTTGCTACCTCTAACAACCTCCATCTTTCAATGTAAAATGGTAATAATACCTAACTCACAGATTGCTGCAAAGGTGATAAAGATAACATATTTGAGATGAGAGTACCTTTTAAAATGTTAACATCATTTTTTGGCACCTTTATTTCCTTCTACCCTTTGTGCTTCCCCCCCCCCACAACACAATCCTTTTATTCATAGTGCTATTCTGTGATTATGAGATGTACTGGTGAAAACAGATATACAAGGACTCTCTTCTAGTCTAGTCTAATAGGAGAGGAAAGAAAAGACTCAGGACACAGACTAGAGAATTACTAAGTATAGGCGAAACACCTATATGCCTCTGGCCAAAAATGCTGTTTGAGAGAGAGCAGTGAAAAGACTGTGCAGGCATACTTGTGAGAAACTGAGGCAGAATCCCATAATGGCCGGGTTAGTTGTAGGCCTAACATGACCAAGGCTTTGGCTGGAATAGCATTTCCAGACTGCATTAAGGAATTAAGGCTGACTTCATAAGGCCAATGAAAAAGCCCTTTGGAAAACTGGCCAGATACCCATCAGTAACCTTTCCTGATCTGTGGTAAGTGATGAAGGTCACTTGCTGATGGGTCCAGGAATGGAAATGTGCTAGGGGACCTCAAGAGAAGAGGAATTTACCCAATGCATACAGGTATCAAATGGCACAGATGAAACCTGGGCTCATGAAAGGCTTTTGAGAAATCCAGCCTAAGAATTCCTTATAAAAGTTTCCAGCAAAACCCCCCTGACTTAAGGCCTACATGGGAGCAAAGGTTTGCACACAAATTCGTGTATGCCCAAGAAGTTTCTCTATGCTTTGCTTAAAGATCTGAAGTAACTGCTTCCAAATGGCATGGTCAGTAGAACAGATATTCAAGTCATCTCTTTCACCCATAACCTCAGGCTTCATCAGATAAGAACAAAGAAAATGATGACTGACAACATGTTCTTCATTAAGTTATGTTAAACCTGGTTATGTTGAAGGGGTTATGCTTAAAAGTGTATGTTGAGTAGATTATCAGATTACTAGGGAGGAGCTACTTACAGGGCAGGTGGTCATAAAATGTTTAAATGGATTAATGAAGTCATTGATGATGTCCAATGCCCATGTGTAGAGGGATTGTAATGAATATTAATGAGGTCA
>CAUYTI010033874.1:0-17064 GCA_963575145.1 Galago senegalensis
AGGCAGGGAGGAAGGGAGGAAGGGAGGGAGGAAGGAAGGGAGGGAGAAAGGCAGGCAGGGAGGAAGGGAGGCAGGGAGGGAGGGAGGCAGGGAGGCAGGGAGGAAGGGAGGCAGGGAGGGAGGGAGGCAGGGAGGAAGGGAGGGAGGGAGGAAGGGAGGAAGGGAGGGAGGGAGGGAGGCAGGGAGGGAGGAAGGGAGGCAGGGAGGGAGGGAGGGAGGGAGGGAGGAAGGGAGGGAGGGAGGCAGGGAGGCAGGGAGGGAGGAAGGGAGGGAGGGAGGCAGGGAGGCAGGGAGGGAGGGAGGGAGGGAGGAGAAAGAAAGGAAATGCAAAATCAATGTATCCATACCTGCATGTATATTTCACAAACAGCCAATTAAAATATGTTCCATTTCACTCAGTTTTCTGAGTGGGCTACAGGTTACCTAATAAAAATGTTTAATTTATGTAAGGTGTCTTACATGTCAGTTTGATTTATTTTCATACACCTAGATCTAAAACTGAAATACATTTTAGGAATTATTATTATTATTC
Organism: Galago senegalensis; assembly: GCA_963575145.1. Lineage (NCBI taxonomy): Eukaryota > Metazoa > Chordata > Mammalia > Primates > Galagidae > Galago > Galago senegalensis. The sequence goes on from CAUYTI010033874.1 coordinate 533, forward strand.
TATGTATGTGTGACACAATCATCTATAATGCAATTAGATCTGTACTCAAATGGCATGGCTTGGGGCATGTGCCTGTGCTTTAATAACTGGCATATACAAAGGAAGTCAGACAAAGAAAGACATACATTTCAAACAGTTTCACAGGATGTTTTTCATTATTCAGTACTGTGTCACAGGGGATAATTTACAAACACTTGGAAAGTTTTAAGTTGGGAAAACAGAACCCTCATATGAAATGAAACTGCATCTTTGAGAAGTGGGGCGTGAATAAACGTACCGAGCATTTTTCCTCAATGACAAGTCTCACTTGTATTCCTAAGTCAACTTCAATCATGACATCAGGTAGCAAACCACAGTGCACAGCACTCGCAATGAGTCACTCATCTCCTCTGCAGCCGCCAGCAAACGAAGCACAAGATTGGAGAAGCTCAGACTTAACAACCGATGCAGCTGCTCTGTCAAAGCGCCACACAGAGGCCACTGCCCTTTGGACACTGAAAGTGTGTTGTGAGTGAAATGAGGAATCGATTGAAACAGTTTAATTAAGTAATCTTTTTCAGATTCCTGTCTATCTAAATTTGTCTATTTTCATAAAGCCAAATGCTGTTTCTACAAAATAAGTAGACACTTTTAGACTACACCATCTCTGTGTGTTTGTGATTTCTAGAGCTGCAGGACCTCATCACTATTAATAAACTTCAGACTGAGTTGACTATTTTTATCATGATTAAGAACCCAGTTCTTCATAGTATAAAATAGACTTACTAATCCAGAAAGTCTTTTTGAGGAAAGTTTTGTGAATTACCATACCAATCCATGAGGAATTTTATTGACGATCAATGGGAAAAATTCTGTTATTATAATATTAAATATAAGCACACATAGCTACATGTACATATTTGTTTAGATTCTAAAAAAAAAATAAAAGCAACACTAATTTCCACATCAGGGGAAAACATGTTTCTATGAAAAAATACTTTCCTTATAAAACAGTAGGTTACATAATTCCTGGGAAATTACTACACAAGTCATTATGCCAAGTAATAGAATGGTGCTAAAATACAATTTTTACTTTAGCAACTAGTATTTTAACCTATACATATTTAGTTTAGTTTATAAACATTGACATCTGAAAAAGTTCTTTTTCTCAGCAATGCTTCTCTGAACACATACGCCTTACAAACCCTCCCCACTCTCTTAGCCCATATTCCTGTAGACATATTTCCTCTGTTTTTTTCTCAAATCACTTGAGGCTTTTCTGGGTTATTTTAATGCTTGTCTTGAAAGCTAGTTAACTTTGACTCTTTTTTTCTAAATAAATTATCCTGTTGGGACTGTAAGAGGGAGAGGCTTATTAGGTTACCTGGTGATAGGATTAATAAAGACCAGCTGCCTTATTTTGTACTCACTTATTAGTTTAACTAGATCAGTGACACTTCCCTATTAGTGATCAAATATGCCTATTAGTAAACTTTCATTCTAACTCTGAACCACTTCCAAAGTAGTCTTTTGTTCTTTATAATAATCGACCACAGATGTGTGCTTCTAAAAGGAAGTAAAATAAATCAACTGTCATTTAGTACACGCAGACATTCTGGCATAAAGAGTCAAATGTTTAAATACAGAGACAAAAAATAATGCAAGAATAGAAAATAAAGTCCAGTTATTCTTGCTTTTTTTTTTTTTTTTTTTGGTGACAGAGTCTCAAGCTGTCACCATGGGTAGAGTGCCATGGTGTCATAGATCACAGGAACCTCCAACTCTTGGGCTCAAGCAGTCCTCTTGCCTCAGTCTTTCTATTTTTAGTAGAGATGGGGTCTTCGCTTTAGCTCTGGTTGGTCTAGAACTTGTGAGCTCAAGCTATCCACCTGCCTGGGCCTCCTAGAGCACTAGGATTACAAATGGGAGCCACTGTACCCATCTAAAATCCAGTTATTCTCAAGTCTAGTCAACCCTTCGAAATGCTTTGGGCTACATGTTAGTTTGGCTACCTGAACCACATTGTTCATTCCCAAAACCTGATTTGAGACACCTTCCTAAAGAAACATAAATTATACAGAAATTCATGTAAAAATCCTTTCAGTTGGAAATTGGTGTTTTAAATGGATCAAGTCTATTTAATATGGTCTTATCTTCAAAATTCAAGGTTCTGAAACAAATAAGATGACTTGGGTTCACATGTTATTTACTACTAGAATAATCACCTAACCTCCCTAAGAGTTAGGCATAGGGAGTAATGATACCTCGTAGAACTGTTTGGAAGATTAAAGAGATAATTCCTTTAAACTACAGTAAACAAATACTAGTTATAGCTCATTTTTAAATTTAAATGCATTATCCTTCATAGCTTTCATTATTTCTAATAAATGACAAATAAAAATTGGAGGCCAGGCATTGTGGGATTACTCACACCTGTAATCCCAGCACTCTGGGAGGCTGAAGTAGATGGATCCCTTGAACTCAGGAGTTCCAGACCAGCCTGAGCAAGAGGGAGACCCTGTCTCTAAAAATAGCCAGGTGTTGGGACAGGTGCTTGTAGTCCTAGCTACACACGAGAATGAGGCAAGAGAATCACTTAAGCCCACAAGTTTGAGGTTGCTGTGAGCTATGACGCCACAACACTCTACCTACTGAGAGTCCATCTCAAAATAAATAAATAAAAAATAAATACACACATACATACATACATAAAATGACAATTGGATTATCTGAGTTGTTAATCTTTTCTGATAATTCCCCAAGCAAAGTAAACATCTCTCTGGAATTTCTCCACCATACTTTGAATAAGGACGCAGGGTGTGGCATGATTGATAATTCCAGGAGAATAAAACACAAGGAAATGTGACAGTTCACAAAGCTAATCTGATATGGTGGAAGGATGGCTGAGGTAGCGTCACAACCAGATTTGACTTTAAATTGAATGAGCACAATCCGTTGAGTTAGCACTTAAAATTCTTGCACTTTAGGCTGGGCATAGCGGCTCAACAGATGGTGATGGGTGAACTGGATAACCACATGAGAAAAGTGACCCACACCTTTCACCTCTACAAAAATTGGCTCAAAATGGATAAGATACTTAAATATAATACACAAAACAATAAAAAAAACCTTAGAAGAAAGTGTGGAAAAACTCTTGATGATGTTGGACTGAGGAAAGATTTTATGGCAAAGACTTCAGCAGCCATCACAACAACAAAAATTAACAAATGGGATTTAATTAAGCGAAAAGCTTCTGTACAGCTAAGGGCACAACAAGTAAAGCAAAAAAACAATCTTCTAAATAGAAAAGATATTTGCAGGGTATCAATCTTACAAAGGGTTAAAAACTAGAATCTACAGAGAACTCAAATTAATCAGCAGAAAAAGAGTAAACATATCCGATCTACCTCTGGGCAAGAGATATGAACAGAACCTTCCTGAACAAAGACAGACCAGCAGCTAACAAACATTTGCAAAAATGCTCATCGATCCTGATCATCAGAGAAATGCAAATCAAAACCGCCCTGAGATATCACCTAACCCCAGCGAGAATGGCCCACCTCACAATGTCTCAAAGCTGCAGATGCTGAAGTGGATGCGGAGAAAAGGGAACTTTCCCACTGCTGGTGGGACTGCAAACTAATACAGCCTTTATGGAAGGAAGTATGGAGAACCCTCAAAGAACTCAAATTTGACATCCCATTTGCTCCTGCAATCCCATTACTTGCATCTACCTAGAAAGAAAAAAAATTTTTACCATAAGGACACTTGCACTAGACTGTTTATCGCAGCTCAATTTATAATCACCGGAATGTGGAAACAGCCTGAATGCCCACCAACCCAAGAATGGATTAACTATTATTCGGCTATTAAAAAAGATGGAGACTTTACATCTTTTGTATTAACTGAAGTTGGAACACATTCTTCTCTCTAAAGCATCATAAGAATGGAGAAGCAAGAATCTAATGTATCAATTCTAATATGAAGGCAGTAGATGAGCTAATACAAGGGGTGGGAGTAGGGAAATGGAGGAGCTGGGAGAGGGGAGGAGGGAGTAAGATGGATAGCACATCTCTTGGGGGCAGGGCACAATTATAACAGGGACTTTGGCCAGGCATGGTGGCTCACACCTGTAGTCCCAGTACTCGGGAGGCTGAGATGGGTGGATTGCCTGAGATCACAGATTCATGACCACCCAGAGCCAGAGCAACACTTCATCTCTAAAAAGATAGCCAGGTGTGTGGCTGGCACTTGTAGTCCCAGCTACTGGAGAGGCCGAGGCAAGAGAATAGCTTAAGCCCATGAGTTTGAGGTTGCTGTGAGCTGCGACGCCATAGCACTCTACCCCTACAGAATCTGTAGGTTCTGATACTCTTTTAGCTGCTATTCAGAGGGTCTCTGACACTGCTCAAAGCAGACAACCAAAAGACAACAATAGTCTTTGCATAACCAGATTGGTTTTGGTCTATAGCAATGTGCTAAAGCCCAGCTCACTGTTTTCTGCGAGTCATAAATATTAGTCTGTCTTTATAAAGGTACATTATCAACCTAGTTGTATGTTTGGAATTATACCCAAAGGAAAAGTTCACATAATGCCTGAATAAACAATCACTTGTAGGAAAACAGTTGTTCAAGCAGTTTGGTGAACAGACGTACCATTTAGTCAATTGATCACATCGGGAATCCTATAGAAGTAGTTGTAGGTTCACACATACCACAGAATTCTACCCACAACACAATTACTAAGGAAATAAAAGGTATCTATAGATTCTAATAAGAATATTTCACAGAAACATCGCAATTCAAACACTTTTGAGCTATAAGATAATATGATGCACTTCCTCAGTGTTGAAACATTTACACATTTGTGACACCAATAGTAACTATTTCACTACTGAGACTTGGTATCACACACTACTGTTCATGTGATGGACAGTCCTTTGTAACCAACTCACAAAACCTAATTTAATTTAACATGGTGTGATTACCCATTACCTTCATTAGGAGCTGCTCATTTTGATAATTTATGTGTCCATTTTATTCTGGTTGAAATTAATCAATGATAATAAATTTGTATATTTTACAAGGATGTTCCATTTTAAAAGGGCGATAATGTCATATTTATATACTCTTCAAACTACCAGAGTATGTGTGTCATATTTAGAAATATAAAAGAATACCAGTAATAGTTTCCAATATAAAAGGAAACCAGCAATAGTTAACACTTAGAAAATGAAACACTGTTTTTTGGATACACTCATTTAATTTTACTATTTAAGTTGAATTACAAATAATATGAAAAGTGATTTTATGCTTCTCAAGAAGAGGGGACATCAGTACTAAAAGTTTGTAAATAGCATTCCATAAATTACAGGGCTATAGTTTGAACATGATGTGTCTATCCCCTCCAAATCTCACATTGAAATTTAATCTCCAGTGTGGCTATGTCATGAGGGGTCTAACACAAGGGTAGAGCCCTCTTGCAGGGCTCTTTGCTGTCCTCACAGTAATGAGCGAATTCTCCAGCTTTATTAATTCCTGAGTGATCTGGCATTTAGAATGAGCCCGGTCTGGTCTGGAGTATTCCCCCCCTCTCCCGCCTCCTCTATCACCATGTGATCTCTGCACATGCTGGCTCCCCTTCCAGTTCCACCATAAGTGGAAGCAGCCTAAAGCAGGCAGCAGATGCTGGTGTCATGCTTCTAGTACAGCTTGCAGGACCATGAGCCAATTAATTAACTTTCTTTAAAAATTACTCAGCCTCAGGTATCATTTATAGTGACATAAACAGACTAAGACATATATCTTAGGATTTTTACAATGGAGAAAGAATGATTTCTGAGGCTAAGGTACCTTCACCTAAGGATAGGTGCATATACCTAATCACATGTTTCTAGTCACATAGGTCTTTTCTCTACTAACATCAGTACTATTCTGAATTTTCAACAAGTACCATGACTTATATGATCGCAAGGATTATTAATAGAATTTACCAAATAAGTGCCCTCTAAAAATGGATACATGGTTTAAAAAGTGCTTTTCATCGAAGAATTGTATTAGAGAAAGAAAGGAAAGATGACATTACAGTCACAATTTTGACACTCCTAGTTTAGGGGGCCTCTGTTTTGTAGGTAATCATTTAATTTTGTCAGCACAACCAGGGATCATAACTGGTGTACTCAATTGAAATGATTCTGGCTAACTAAACTCTCCAGACATCAATGCATAAGCCAATTTATAAATATATTTCCTACTTTTTAATTTTTAATGAGAAACCAAATGCCAAACAACCCAAATCCTTATTCACCTTTGATCAGAGTGGTATTTCCCAATGACTAAATGAAATGTGAAATAAAAATATCCCAACATTTATTTTAGTCATAACTCCAGACTCCAGGTAATGAGATGACATCAATAGCCAGCATCACCCAGCCATGCCAGTCTGGGGAACCCTTTTCACTCACAGGGATATGACCTCAGAGGAGACACCAATGCTGGTGGCACTCTCACTTAAGAACCAAACCCACAATCCATTTCAAAATTATTTCATAAAAAGTCTTATTGATCTCCCAGTAAGATTTTGTGAGCAAGGCCTTTTGCAAGACAAAGTAATAACGGATCAGCAATTGGTGGGCCACCATGCATGATGCAAAGGTTTGGCAGCTGTCAGTTACAGCCCTCTTTTCCAGTGAATCTGGGCTGAGTCTAAGACTTCTTCTCAGCCCAGGCAATCACTACAAGTTCATTATAATTGTCATTTTAAATGAAATTTGTTTGCAGTCCCAGAGTTAGAATTAAAGTTCAGACATACTATATAAATTTAAAGACTCAAAATTCAATGTCATGAAATCCACCCTCCTTCCGACAGGCTGTTTCTGTGATTCCAGAAACAACATTCAGGAGTATTATTCATGTGAGTTGCTTCTACTGATGACTTATCTCACCCCCTCCCTTTTTAATTCTTTATAACTGCATTCTCAGTGAGTGTCTTATCTGAAAATTTGGGGGTAAGTTTTTTTTAATTTTAAACGTTTTTTATTGCTTTGTATGTGCTATTCCATAGAGTTACATCTTCCCCCCTTCCAAGTTGATTTTATTCTAAATGGTCCTTTTAAGAAACATTCAGTTAGTGGTATGCAAAAGAACAGCTGAACATCACATAAAGGTCTTGGTTGAGAAACAAAATTTTTAGAAAATACAAGTGAAATTAATAGTATCTCCTATTACAAAATGCGATATTATCCTTGGATACAATGTTATCTGTCCAAACAAACCTGCTCTATAGATGTCACACAGTGAAGGGCTGACGCCTGGGCTATTCTTTTCAACACTGACAAAAATAAAGTGCAGGCTAAATCAAACTTAAAAAGTAAGAAGTACCTGCTCCTTGGAAGATAATCTCTTAATTTGGAGTAAATCCTAAATCAGGATATTTTTTAATGCAAAGCTAAAACAAATGCATTTAGTGCTTAAAGAAGATATGACAACAGGGTCGCCTCAGTGCATTGAGGTTAGCTTGGATAGTGTGTATTTCACTTTCTAAGGGTATACTGACAGATCAATCTTATCTTAAGAGTTTTTAAACAGTCTCTGTAGACGTTAATGTTTCTTAGGGGAGAAGTGTTACTTGTTTCCCTTTTCCTTGAAGACATTGGACTACATCTCCATTATTCTTTGGACAACTATTTACAAAAGTCAGAAGGCTGAAGTCAAAAGAATGGCAGCCCCATGGGAGAGGATGTGAGTAGATCCTGGACCCGGTTTATTAGAGATTCATAAGCTGGGCCTGTGTGTCCTTACATCGGGATTTTAGGTATTTAAAATCGCTAGCAGTTATTGAAAATGTATGTCCAGCATAGACAAAGTGTTTTATACATTTTTTGATCTTATTCAGTTTCTATATGCAATGGACAATAATCATTTTCATTCTACGGATGAGGAAACAGAGGTTCATAGCTAGTGAGTGGTGAGGCTAAGATGCAAACCTTGATGTCATTATTTGACAGACTAAGTAATTTACATTTGCTACTGTGAATGTAAAAGAAATAACTAGAACTAGAGAATTGACTCATTTCTCTTGTTTCCTTATATCTGTAGAAGTTCATGGTGCATTTTTGAAGGGAGGAGAGATGCAGTGATGTGTTTTACTTGGAAGGATTCCAGCGTGGGATAGAACACACGTAGTCTTGTGAAGGTGTTGACCTGGGGAAGGAACAAATACTCTTTAGGGCAGCCTGCAGTCTGGAGAATGGACACTTGACTGAGCGTGTCCTTCTCAGAGAGATCAACACCCTAGATGTAGGCAGAAAGTGGCCTTATGAGTGGGCTAAACAGCAGCCTGAAGGAGAGCTCCTCACGAGGGCTCTGGAGTGGGGTTGCCTGCGAGAAGCCGCTCACACAGAGGCAGCCAGTTCCCCCCATGTTACGCTCCTCTTTTATGAACCATGGAGACTCTAAACACCCAAAGGCTGGGTTCTGCTGCGGGGTGGGGGTGGGGGGAAGTGAGGACTTTACTGCATAGTGGGAAGAGACTTAGGATGACCACATCCTTTCCTTTGAAGTCAAAGTAGTGGGGACAAGGAGAGGCAGCTTTGCTTAGCAGAAAGCTACCCCAGGGGAGCTAGCCACAGGGCAGGAAATGCAGGTGGCATGGTCACAAAGCCAGAGACAGAGCCCAAAGGATTCACATTCAGAGGCCACACCTCACCTCCAAGGACGAGGTGCCTGATAGCTTAATGAAATGGCTGACGTCACTCTAAGAAGTAAGTTCTGATAATCTTTCTGGTAAAGTCTCAAGCCATGAGAAGGGAAGGTGGTCTTAGGAACGGGTTGTTAAATCCTAGGCACTGCACTACAAGGGATGGTACTGTGGCCTAAATGGAATGCTCCCACAGCCCAGCCTCAGCAGAGGCCTGAGCTAGTGTAAACAGGCTGACATTGAAAAAAAATACAGTAAACCCTCTGTCAGGTGACCACTCACGGTACTGCAGCAGACTGGTCAGCACACAGGTGGTGTACATAGGGAACCAGGCCTACTGTGCTGAAGCCTGCACATGGTGCATGTCCAGTCTCTGAAGAGTAGCTCAACTTCAGGGTGGTCAGGGTAGGGAGCAGGTCAGCCTTAGAGGTCCCACTGTACCTGTCTGTGCTCGGTCAACATCACTAACTTTCACTGATGAGTCTCACGTAAATACTGTTTTAGATGCTGCCATTCTCCCTTTCTATCTTTTTTTGTCTTTTTTCTTTCATTTTTTTTCCTGATAACTGCTTTTTTACTTTATCTGGGTATCTGGGATCAACAAAAGCATAACACAATTAAATGACACAGAGTAAAATTATTTTTTCTAATAAAGAAGGCAGACCTCAAGAAACAACAAGGTCATTTTCATTCATTATCTGAACACTGTATAAATGATGTAAAGATACTACATACAATAGGAAATTTGTTTATCTCCTTCAAAAGTGTTTCATTTATAGTACTAAAATGCGGTATTGATCAGTTAATTGACTTCTTTTTTTTTTTTTTTTTTTTTTTTGAGACAGAGCTTCTAGCTGTCCCCCGGGGTAGAGTGCCCTGGCATTACAGCTCACAGCAACCTCCAACTCCTGAGCTCAAGCGAGTCTCCTGCCTCCACCTCCCAAGTAGCTGGGACTACAGGTGCCCGCCACAATGCCCGGCTATTTCTTGGTTGCAGCCGTCATTGTTGTTTGGCAGGTCCGGGCTGGGGATTCGAACCCACCACCTTAGGTGTACGTGGCTGGCGCCTTAGCCAGTTGAGCTATAAGCGCCAAGCCAGTTAATTGACTTCTAAAGGTCTTTTTTCTAATGTTTTATGTCTTTGTGAGATTTTCTTGCTATAAAATATATTTGAACATCACACAATTATACATACGAGATATGTGCATTATAAAATACATTTCAAAAGAACATAATTCAGAATAAAATAGCCACGTGTATCTGGAAATTCAATGTATTTGTTGTTCAGTATTCAATTCCACCATGGAATTTACCATGGTATGGCTCATGGATCCTTTACCCTGCCTCTCAGAGAAATCAGAACTGAGCGTGTACCTCTCTGAACATCCAGAATAACTGAGCTGTTCACTGCGCCTCTGAGTGCAAACAGCTGATGGTTGTTTGCCACACAATCACGCTCAACTATAATTGTTTCCCTCATTTTCCTGACAATTTCCTTCTGCCTTCTTTATCCTTGGTATTTATCAAAAACATTTCTTCTGAGGGATAAGAGATTTTTATTGTATGACAATGGAAGTATCTTTAGAGTTGGCTTGTGCATAAGCCAAGTGCTTTTCACAGTGCCTGCCGGGGGAGACAAATGTTTTGTAGCTCACCCTATTGTTAAAGATTGGCCAGGGTGGGGCCTATTGACATTCTTTTGTGAAAAGATCCTCCTCTCTGTAATACAAGAACAAACAATTTTGATGTAATGTTTTGCCAGGCAAAACCAGAGCCAATTATGAAACTAGTTTATTGTTCCCTTAAATACTGGTTTGCTGTCCCAGAAAGATGATTAGAAAATATGGACCCTCCCCACCACCAATATTGAATCTTCAAAGCCCTAGTTGATATTAGAAATTTTTTTACAAGGTATATGATGGCTAAAAACAATAAGTTGCATGGAGAATCTGATATCCAGGTAGATTCTTTAAAAAGTAAGAAAATACAACAAACCATTGTTGTATTTTATTTACCATTTTAACCTTTTGGTTAATACCAAACCAAAAAGTTTGTGGTTATTTGCCATTTTAACTGTTTGCCAAACTGGCCCCTTGGGAGCAGGTAATTTCTATAAAATTCCCAATATGTTCTCTATCATATAAGATTATACAATACAAAGAAAAATTTGATAAATATTTAGTAACTTATATAGCAATGTCTTAATTCAGTTTTTCTCTTCTTTACTGTAAATTGGAACTTCAAATCTCGTGAGATAGTTTTAGAATTAGTTGAATCCAGAGAGCACTGTTTCACAGCTAAGAGGAGACGTGTCTAAAGTAGAAGTGGGTAGGAAACAGCATACTTTCTCAATGATCATGAGTCAAACATCAAGACTCCTTTTGAAGCGTCAGAAAAAGAGTATAATTTTACATTTTTATTCTATCATCATAAATTTACAACTTAGGTATGTGAGTGATATATGCAATTCTATGAATTGGTGAGTATTATTTCACTGTACCTTATAGAAAACTTGTAAGAGAGACAGGGAAATGAAAATACAAATATCACAGTATATTTGATCTTCAATTTCTACTGAACGTTTTGTGAATGAAAATGAAAAATAAATTCCTACTTTTCTTTTCCCCACATTTCTCTCCCTAGGAAATATATAACTTCTAGGAGAGTTCAACGCCAATGAAGAAAGAAACAAACCCCATCTAATATTTATTTTTAGCTAGGACTTGGCAAAACCAGATGCCAGAAGTAGTTCTACAGTTTTGAATACTAAATATTCAACAGATGGCTCTCCTTAGATTTCATCCAATCTGGAAACGCACCAACAGGAAACAAACATGGTCTTCAGCCTGTCCCTTTTATATTAAAATATACTTCTCACACTACTGTGACTAGGAGGTAAGAACTAGTTCTCTAAACAATGAGAGTTAAAGGAACCAATGTTCCTTATGCAAATAAATATCATCCCAAACAACAGTTTTATATCCATTTGCAAGTGATGTATCAAGAGAATAAAAGATGGAAAAAAAAACTCTCAAAAGATATTTTTAATTTCTACTTCGAGCAATTTCTTGGTGACAGCTCTGAGCTTAATGGGACCTGTATGATTTAGACCCCCACTCCCACTTCTCAAATGAAGCTACTTGGTTAGACAATAAAGCCTCAGAAATCTGGCATTTTCCACAGCATGAGGTTTCTTGCACTGTAAGACTGAACATGAATTACAATGAGGCCCAACGAGTGGTCATAAATTAGCTAACCAAATACCAGACACTTCATAGTGTACAGCACGTGTTGACTATTTTCATTAGGAATGCAAATACCTGTGTAGATGTAGCTGAGTTGGGTAAAGGTAACGATGTTCCAATAGTCAACATAACACCAATTAAAGAACATCTAGTAAGTGATGTAGCAAACATTCACTAAGTGGCAACTACGATTCTTGTTTTACTATTAGTTGTAACCAGCTGGGCTTCTTCTAAGCTTGTCTAACTGAACAGTGTAGGCAAACTGTGTGCTTGTTATCACATCAGAATTTTAGCCATCATGGGACAGCAAAAACAAAACCAAATAAACAACCAAAAGGTGTTTTTCTAATTGCATGTAAAAAAATATTTTTCTTTCTGACCTTAGAAAAATCACCATTTTTTTAAGTCCCAATATTTTCATGTATAAACCAACAGTTCTTTCTATTCAGAGAGTTACTCTTAGGACTGCACAATATCATGCAGAGGAACATACTTGACATATTCGGTATTACTATTTCCCTCAAATGAAGTGAACTCTTTTTTAATTTCAAAATATCAACAACTGTGTTGGTTACATGGCTTGAGGCAGGGCTATCACTGTGCCCCTCACCCAAACAGTGTTCACCATACTCATTAGGTAGGTTTTTACAGATACTCCTTTTCAGTGTGATTTTCTTCTAGCACACATTTTATTGTTATCAATTCATTCGAGGACAATTAATTAAGCATGTACTGTGTCTGGCACTGTTCTAAGGGTTGGGGGGATGATGATGGACACATTTGCTGTGCCTTCTGCTCCCATAAAACTTATAAACCATGGCAAATGAAGATACAAACATGGAAAATTATAAAGCAGTAAGAATTTAGATGGCGACGTCTACATTGTAGGAGCAGTTCAATGTGCCTTGAGATTCAAGAAAGGCTGAGGGGGAAGGTGGCTAATGGTCTCCAAGAGGGACCCACTGTGCTCAAGGGACTGTACCCCAGCACTGTGGGCTCTAAGGTGTGCCTGAGGACTGGCCAGGCATAAACTGGGGACTATTGAAAGAAAGCTCTGCAGCCACATTAGAAAGTTTGGACTTTGTTCCATGAGTAACAGGTTTAAGCAGGTAAGTGACATGGTCAGATTTTCATTTTGTATGTTCATTCGGAGAGCAATGGTAGGTAACGGGTTACACAGGTCAAAGGGCAGACGGAGCAACTCTGTGGAGACTGGAGCAAGAATTTCAGTGAGAGGTGACAGTGAGGAAAGGGGAGAAAGCAAGGCAGTGAGAACGGATAAAAGTAGCAAATGTAATAGATGCTTTGATGGTAGAATTTTTAATATTGGTGGTTTATTAGCTTAGGAATAGGAATAGGCAGAAGGGAATGGGAGGAACTGGCCAGTCAAATGGCCTGGAGGACTCCACGGCTCCACTCCATGGCTCAGGCTTCCAGGTGGCTGGTGTTGTCACTCACTGCAGTAGAGAAGACAGGAGAAAATACAAGTATTTTGAAGATCGTGTTTAGATTTCAACATCTTAAATTTACAATGCTTGTAGCACTTCAGCATGAAATAGGACAGAAATCTGGACTGGAGATAAAGACTTGGAAGCCACTAGTCTTCAGCGGAAAGGAGGCATGAGCCTGTCATGTTTCCTGAAAACACATGAAGCAGAGGAGGCGGCATTAAGGACATCATGATGATCACACCAACACGTAAAGAACGCACAGAGTCCACGGAAACGAACGACTGAGGTGGAATGTTCAGGCACACGGTCTATGATGGGGAGAGTGCAGGGCTATAAAACCCGAGATGTGAGGACGTGTCCAACAGCATGAAACTGCGGCAGGGGAGGTCAAGCAAAGTCAGAACCGAGAGAGGTCCCCAGGAAGAAGGCAAAGGGACGTCTTAGTGGAGAAGAAAGACTGAACTCAGAGGCGAGAAGAAAAATAGGAGTATAAATGTCTTCAAAAGAAGCCTCACTGTCAAGGTAAAGTTTAGCCTCAGCATCTGCTGGAATGCTTGAGATGGAAAGAAATTGTGTGTGTGTGGGGGGGTTTAAAACGGGAAAATCCTGAACATGTTTGATGCTGATGTTTGCAGGCAGAAGAATAAGAAGTTAACAATGATTACTTGAGAGAGAAAGAGTTTCCTAACAAATTATCAACCAACAGCTTTACACACAAACTACGTATGTTACTGGGTAACGCGTGACCAGTCAGCAATGTACCAAGAAGGCACCAAAGGATAAAATAGTTACATATTAAGAAAGTCTTAATGTCGAAAGGAACAGAACACCTCGTCATTGCTAAGAGAGAGGGAGGGAGGGAGAGCCGGGCTGAAACAGAGTGAAGAAGCAAAAAACTCTGCAGATCTGTGGAAAGGAATGAAGAAGATTCTGACTCGATGACTTCTATTTATTTGAAAGGCACCTGCTAGGTTCATTCACAGAGGAGGGAAGCTACTTTGCAAGTGGAGATAAGTTGAAGAGGTTATAAATCGCTTCTGAGAAGAAATGGAGGGAGGATTGCTGACACACAGACAGATTCCTAGATATTGAGACTCTAGTTGAGATTGAAAGGGTGGAAGAAATAAACTTGTGATGAAGCCAGTCTTTCTCTTTATTTGACCTTCTATAGCAGTGCACAGAGTTTGTGTTGTAGGAGTGTTGAAAGTGAACACTGGATGGATATAGGGTCGGGTGCTGACAAGCAGCTGAGACAAAGGGGCTAAAGGGAAGTGGATTTGACGGAATTCCCAAGAGCCTACTGAAAGTGATGGACCACGACATCTAAACAGGACAGAGAGACAGCTACAGGAGAGAGAGGTCTGTCCAAGGGCAGGAACGAACATGGGCGCCAGCCCCACCCGGATGTGAGTTCAGAAGTTTCCTTTTCACTTATTAAATGTTTGACCTGGAATGAGGCAAATTTAAAGAGGTTAAATCGGTTTATCCTCTTTACATGTTATGATCTGACAAATGAGCCTTATGATCTGACAAAAGGCCTTATGGTTTCGAATTCGGTGCTTGTGATTAAATTAGATAATATAATTGTTCATAGAACAGAGCCCCTAAAATTTAGCAACACAGGGGCTGAGTAAAACTTATGTGCTTGTCATATAAAAATATTCAGCAATGGTAACCATCATTAGTATTACTGACAAGGTCAATATTTTGTAGTTAAGAGAAAATCTTTCATAGAAACCACATAAAAAATATCTTCAAAAGCAAATCAGTAAAATTGAATTAAGCTTTCCTGCTTACAAAAATATATGTTAGTGTTAAAAGTGACTCACTATGTTATATCTTCAAAATAATAAACATTTCTTGATTTGGCACAAAGTTTGCTTTTGTTAGAAAAAATGCCAGCATTTTCATTATAGTTGTTCTTAATTTTCTTTGAAAATATTTATTTTTTTAAATAATATGAATTGGGTGGTGCCTGTGGCTCAAAGGAGTAGGGCGCCGGCCCCATATGCCAGAGGTGGCAGGTTCAAACCCAGCCCTGGCCAAAAACTGCAAAAATAAATAAATAAATACATAAATAATATGAATTACAGAGTAAAACACAGTGGAAGCTGCATAGTTGAACACCTCCCTCCTTAAGTTGACCTAATCTTTGTAGACTAGAGCTGTACCACGTGTACACGTCAGTACAGAAGGCCTAGTTCCTATGTTGACCCCTCCACATGTTGACCAGTATGTTACAGTCCCTTGAGGGCTAAACTTACAGAGGCTCTATGTTCAACAAATGTAGCTAGAATACACAGTTCATTCCAACTTATTTACCAAAGACAGCCTTTTGTAAGGTACTTAAGTATCCTTCTTCCAATGTACCACTCATTTCTGGTCGTCTCATATCTAGAGGAAGATCTTGGAAGTGGGTTACTAGACTTGTAAAAACACTAGTCATCTATTACAGAGCGTTCACATCACAGTACACTCAAGCATGTTTCAAGCTGAGACTGGTCCTTATGTCCTAGTAAGGAAAAACTTAGGAACCCAGATCAAGCTCTCCAATGACTCAGCTTGAGTTTAGCCTTTTTGCCATTTTCTCTTTGGACTGATAGCTCAGTCCTAGAAGAGCTAGGACATTTTATCTTTTCTGTGTGATCAACAGCCAAGTAACCTAAATGTTTACTATCCTTTTCTCCTCAGTTTTTACTTTAGTTTTTTGACCTACCACAAATCTACTGAAATAAATATGACAAAAGATCACATACCTCAGTCTTCCTTGCAGCTAACTGTAGTCACGTAACTTTGCTTTGTGCAATGGGATATAAGCAACGGTGGCAGTGTAACATCTAAGAATCTCTTAAAGGGAGGGGGCATTTTCCCAAGATACCCTCCTCCCTACAGACTAAAATACAGGTAGTAACAGTGACAATTCCCCTAGTCACCTTGAACCAAAGACATCTCTGAGCACAGAAAAAAAAATTTTGGTCTCTGACAACATGGGAAACGCTGTCACCCTCAGTGGACTCACCCTCAACATGGGAGACCCTGTCACCCTCAGTGGACTCACCCTCAACATGGGAGACCCTGTCACCCTCATGGACTCACCCTCAACATGGGAAACCCTGTCACCCTCAGTGGACTCACCCTCAACATGGGAGACCCTGTCAC
>CAUYTI010033876.1:0-22679 GCA_963575145.1 Galago senegalensis
AAGTTTCATTAAGTGGGTTTTAAAAAGCTCTTGTTTTTTTATTTTCTTTTTTAATTTTAAAAAATTATCAAAGAAATTTTTTTTTTTTTTTTTTTTTTTTCCGAGACAGAGCCTCAAGCTGTCCCCCTGGGTAGAGTGCCGTGGCATTACAACTCACAGCAACCTCCAACTCCTGGGCTCAAGCGAGTCTCCTGCCTCCACCTCCCAAGTAGCGCTGGGACCACAGGCGCCGGCCACAATGCCCAGCCATTTTTTGGATGCAGCCGTCATTGTTGTTTGGCGGGTCCGGGCTGGGGATTCGAACCCGCCACCTTAGGTGTAGGTGATGGAGCCTTAGCTGGTTGAGCCATAGGCGCCGAGCCAAAGAAAGTTTTTCAGAGTATTTCTGGAGCAATTACAATTGAAATTTTGAAATCTTAAATATCCTGGTAGGAGACCAGTCAGGAAAGTATTGTAAGAGTTTGAAAATAGGTTAGTGGTATTATGGGGTTACATAGCACGATAAGTACAAGACTTTTAAAGATATAGATTGTACACTTTCTCCAACCCTGAATTTGATGTGAGTGGAAATCAAAGTGTAAGGTCAACTAATGAGTTGTTCAGGTCATGCCATGAAGCCTGTTAGATGTAGACTTATAACCCAATATTCAAGTTCCCAGGCCAATGTTGTTTTCTTAACTCCAAGTAACACCAAGCTATCTCAGTTCAACAAGCACATATTGAACATAAACTATGAGGCTTTCCTGTATCTCTCAGGCCATGTAAAAAGAAGATCTGAGTTCTAAAAATGTCATGTCTTATGCTTTAGACTTGTAATATTTGTTGGTGTCACAAGGCATTATTTCACAAAGTTGGAGAGTTAATTACTGCAAGTGACTCCATTTCCAGCAACTAAAATATATATTTTTAGCTGTCAACTGAAACATTTTTCAAAAAATATACTCATTTCTAAGTCATATTGGGTTTTTAGTTAGTGCATTAAGTTGGTTTTTGAATGGTAAGGCCAGTCTTGGCCATAGATTTTACAGAACAGTATACTGGAAATGGAAAATAATGGGCTATTTCTTTGATGTCAGAAAACAAATTTGATAGTATTTTTTTTCTGGGTATCAAACAAATGAAAACAAAAGGCACTAATCTCTTGATACTGAAGTTTTCTTTGAACTCTTCTGAAGATGCCATTATCATCTACATCTCAGTAATCAAAGTACCCACCAGAAGACACAGCCTCTTGAATTGTGTGTGTGTGTATGTGTGTGTGTGTGTGTGTGTGTGCAAGACATGATTTCACAAATTTGGTGAGAGTTAATTACTGCAAGTGACTCCATTTCCTGCTTTTCTGGTTGTAATTTCTGTATTTGATCATCTAGTTTTGAAATGACTCACAAAGAATAAAAATAATCATATTACTAAAAGTAGCTATGTAATAGAAATATAAAAATAATCATACTACTGAAAGTTCCCAAACTTTGTTACTCATACACTACAAGGTAAAATGATGGATTCCAAACTGTAATTCAATGCATTGATTTATCAATACAGTGTTGCTGCTAAGAAGCTGTCATATATCTGAAATAGAATGCTCAGTGCCAGGATGGATTGTGGCCAATCTCTTCATCTTCATTCAAATTTGCAACAAAGAGTTAGCACAATAGGTGAATCAGAACTTGAGCAGCAGTTATGTAGAAACATCCTTTCTGTGGCAATTTAACTTTATTTGTTCTATTAAATCACACATGTTGTAAGATCTACCCTCTCCATAATTTTTAAGTGTACAGTATAATATTGTTATCTAGGCTTGGCGCCTGTGGCTCAAGTGGCTAATGCGCCAGCCACATACACCTAAGGTGGCAGGTTCGAATCCAGCCCAGGCCCGCCAAACAACAATGATGGCTGCAACCAACAACAACAAAAAAAATAGCCAGGCGTTGTGGCAGGTACCTGTGATCCCAGCTACTTGGGAGGCAGAGGCAGGAGACTTGCTTGAGCCCAGGAGTTGGAGGTTGCTGTGAGCTGTGATGCCATGGCACTCTATCTAGGGGGATAGTTTGAGGCTCTGTCTCAAAAAAAAAAATAAATAAATGATATTGTTATCTATTAGTACAGTGTTGTACAGCAGATCTCTAGAAGTTTTTCCATCTTTCCTGACTGAAGCTCTGTATTTATTGAATAAACATTCCCTATTTTCTTCTTTCCCCAGATTTCTTCCTGGCAACTACCAGATGAAATCTTCATATATTATGCCCATTTTTTAATTTTTTAAATTATTAAAATATTAAAATATTATTTAAAAATATTAAACATTTTTATTGTTGAGTTTTGTGAGTTACTTATATATTCTAGATATTGAGTTCATTGTCAGATATGTGGTTTGAAAATATTTTTACCAGTTTATAGCTTTATCTTTTCATCTACTTAATGATCCTTTTATAGAACAAAAGTATTTAATTTTGATGAAGTCCATTTATTGATTTTTTTAAATTTTATGTATAATGCTTTTGGAATCATGTTTAAGAACTCTTTACCAAGCCCTGAGTCCCAAAGAGTTTCTCCTATTTTATAATTAAATCTATAAAATGCTTTATGTTAACTTTTGTGTAAGGTGTCAGGTTGAGTTCAAAATTTATTTTTGCCTATGGATATCCAATTGCTTTGGCTCTATGTGTTGAAAGACTGTCATTTCTCCATTAAATTGGGTTTTAATCTTTCTCAAAATTAGTTTACTGTACTTATTTGAGGCTATTTCTGGATTGTCGACTCTTTTCTATTGATCTCTATGTTTATCCTTCTACCAATATCAAGTGGTCTTGTTTGCTGTTGCTGTATAAGACTTGGGATTGTTGCACTAATTTTTCCTTTTTCATTGTTCAATTTAAAAATTGTTTTAGCTATTACAGTTTCCATGACTTTCCATATACATTTTCAAAAATTTTCACTATATCTATACAATATAGTGCTGGGAATTTGATAAAAATTGTGTTAACCTGTAATCAATTTAGGAAGAAATGACATCTTTCCTCTACTGATTCTTCCAGTCCATGCATATGGCATTTTTTCATTTATTTAGAATTTCTCTGATGGTTTCATCAGTGGTTTGCAGTTGTCAAAATATAAGTCCTGTACATATTTTGTTAGATTTTCATCTAAGTATTTCACTTTAAGTGATTTGAATGGTATTGTATTCTAGCTGTGTGTGTGTGCTCATTGCTCTTATACAGAAACACAATTAGTTTTCGTATGGTAAACTTGTGTCCTGTGACCTTGCCATACTCATTTAAGAGTTTTTCATACATTCCTTAGAATTTTCTATGTAAACTTATGTCATCAGCAAATAAGGACAGTTTTATTTCTTCCTTTCTGATCTATATGCCATTTATTCCTTTTTTGTTTTAATGCACTGTCTAGAACTCCAGCCCCATGTTGAGTAAGAATAATGCAAGCAGATACTCTCGTCTAGTTCTCAATCTTAAAGGAAAAAGCACCCACTCTTTCACCAAGATGTTAGCTGCAGGTTTTACTGGGAAATGTTCTTTATCAAATTGACAGAATTCCCATTATTTTTAGTTTTCTAAGAAAGATGTTGATTTTTTTTTTGTATAAATTTATGTGACTTTTTTTGAGTTTTCTTATTTAACCAGTTAATGTACTAGATTATATTGATTGATTTTCAAACCAGCCTTGCCTCTGTGGAATAAAGCACATTTGGTCATGGTTTATAATCTTTTTAATATGTTGCAGAAATCTATTTTCTAACAGTTTTTATTAAGGATTTTAATATTCATATTCATGAAGGATATTGGTCTTTAGTTTTCTTTCTTTGTATTGCCTTTCTCTGATTTAACACCCAGGTAATGTCAGCCGTATAAAATAAGTGGGGAAATGTTCTATTTGTTTTCTGGAAAAGAGTGTGTAGAATTTATGTCAATTGTTTTTTAAACTTTTGATATAATTCTCCAGTGAAAGCTTCTAGTTCTAGAAACCTTTTTTTATGGAAGTTTTTAAATTACAAATTCAATATCCTCTCCGATTAGCACTCCAATGACCCGAATGTTAAATCGTTTGCTATAATCCCACACATCCCTGAGGCTTCTTCAGTCTGTTTTCTAATCATTGTTCATATTGGGTGATTTCTATTGTTGTATATTCATGTTCTCTGATTCTTTCCTCTGTTCTTTTCATTCTGCTTTTGAATCCACTGAGCTTTTAACTAATTTATTTTTTAATTTTAAATTTCTATTTTGTTCTTAACATCTTGTTTCTTTGCTGAGACTTCCATGTTTTCTTCTGATAGAAAGTGCTTAGTAAAGGTCAGATATAATAATTGTTCTAACAATCATTTTATGATAATGTTTAATAAGATTTTATATTAGTTAAAGCTATAACTATAACTTATTAACTATGAAGTAAAGTAATATTTTCATGAAACAGGTTCATTAACAGTGGCCGGGAAAAACACATTTAACCCTAAGGCCCCATATTAAATTACTTTATAATCAATAAGATTTTAAGCAGAAAAAATTTATTTCAAAATTTTTTTATGATTATCTCCTTTCTCTAATAAATATTATATGCATGATTATCAAAATATGCAGATATAAGTCCTAGGTCAGTCAAACATTTATAAGTCTGATTTCAGGCTGGGCACGGTGCGTCACCTATAATCCTAGCACTCTGGGAGTCTGAGGCAGCTGGATTGCCTAAGCTCAGGAGTTTGAGACCAGCCTGAGCAAAAGCAAGACTCCATCTCTAAAAATAGCTGGGCGCTGTGGTGGATACCTGTAGTCCCAGCTATCTGGGAGGCTGTGACAAGAGGATCATTTGAGCGCAAGAGTTTGGGGTTCCTGTGAATTATGTCACCAGCACTCTACCAAGGGCGACAATGTGAGACTCCGTCTCAAAAAAAAAAAAAAAAAAAAAATTAGGGTGGTGCCTGTGGCTCAGAGGAGTAGGGCACCAGCCCCATATACCAGAGGTGGCGGGTTCAAACCTGGCTCCGACCAAGAAATACAAAAAAAAATAATAATAATTTAATCAAATAAATAAAATAATATAAATCTGATTTCCTTTCTATCTCCTCTATCGCTTCCCAGAATGAGGCAATGTTGCGATTCACTCAGCTCTCCGGGGCAGGGAGGGTGTGCAGAGTTCACCTAACAACATGTTGGCTTTTTTTCCCAAAGCAGTGACCCACTGGCATGAGAGCTGAATTGTATTCTCTTTGCCTGAGGGCATGTGGAAATAGTGTGACGAGGGGACTCTGCCAAGGGAGCAGAAGTCACTAAAGGTGAACGAAAGAAATTTTGTAAAGGAAACTGTTTAACTGACACAAAAGCAACATTTTTGACTCCAACTACACTATACACACACCAATTTTTCCTTCTTTGTGATTAAGAGAGTATCAGAGTAGAATAATTTTACATGATAAGAAGTAAATACCACCTGTAGATACTCTCAATCACAGAATCACAAGCAGAAGAACATAGGACTGTTAAACATTACAACATGCTTCCATCACTGAAAAGTAGTCTACCCTGTGAACACAATGTAAAACAATAGATTCAGGTACCACACATACTCCTTAAACAACAGTGGATTTCACTATTTCTTTTACCTGTGATCAAGACATTGAAAATATAATTGTTTATCTTTTTAATGCAGTATGTTCATAAATATTCCATGTCCAATTGTGTCTTGATGTTTCAATTTTGGTAAGATTATGACACTATGATAATATCAAAAGAAAAAACCCAGCCTGGATTCCATGCATGAAGAGGACTGTACTGTCAGAGCTGTTCTGCATCCATAATGATACATCTTTCTTTGAATTCACCATTTTTAGTGTCATATTTCTGTCTGTTCTTTTCCCTGCAAAATTTTACCTAATGCTTCATAGATCACAGTCACAACACAATCATATCTGATTTCTGTATTAGTTAACCAACAAGAAAATGAACATTCAGTGTTCCATACCATACTACAAAGCAAAGATACAAATTATAATAGAAGCCAAAGATAGTAGGAACCAGATTTCAAACAGCTTCTAATCTTATTAGGGTAAGGAAAGCCCAGAGAAGTACAAAAGTTACCAGGTCAGTGTGTAGGCAGACCTTGATGTGCTGCATGAAATTGTGTGAACCTGACGTGAAAGCGAATTGTGTGCAATGCCCAATCTATGACGTAGCTCTTGTGGATGCCCCTTTATGGTGCTATATACAGGGTGGACATAAAGTGCATGTACAATTTACTATGTTCAATGACTTTGAATTGCACATGCATTTTATTTCCACCCCATATTTGATAGCTTTATGATTCCTAAATTTTCCCTACTGGTCTTCCACTTCTTGTCATCTGTACTATTCCTTTTGCCCCAGACCCCCATCACCTTTGGCTGAAGAAGAAGCACAACAGAGACCAGCAGAGGACTCTCAGGGTCAGGAAATTTGTTGGAGGGCACCTTTTGTTGTCCAACTAAGCTTGCAAAACAAGAGTTTCCAGTGTGCACCAGGTGAACACCATCATGCCAATCATGCAAATATGGCGGCCGTGTGCTAATGCCGTCTCACAGATAACAATAGATAACCTTCCACAGGTAATTTTTTGTTTCCAAAAAAGATTTTAAGTGCCTGCTCTGGTTCAAATGTGTCCCCCCCCAAATTTCATGTATTGAAAACTCGATTCCCAATGCAGCAATGTAAAGGGATGGGGCCTGTGGTTGTGGGAGCACAGCCCTCAGGAAGAGATTACTGCCATTACCACAGGAGTGAGTGAATTTCTCATAAAAACACAAGTTTGGCCCCCTCTTGCTCTCTTGCCCTCTCTCTGCCCTTCCACTGTGTCGTGAGGCAGCAAGGAGGCCTTTGTCAGATGCAGATCCCTTCATCTTAGATGTCCCATCCTCTGGAACCATGAGCCAAACCTTTCTATTTATTTTAAATTACTCAGACTATGGTATTCTCTTATAGCTCCACAAAACAAACTAAGACAGTCTAAATTTGAAACTCTTTTCTTTATTTTCCCCCAGAAATGCTAAAGGTGGAAAAGTGCCCTTCCTCCATTCCTGTTCTTCTACCTAGTCCCAGCCAGGTGGTTTTTATCTGCAGCAGCAGCCTGAATCATCTGTCACTGAAACAGGTGGAACTCCTTCTGTGCTTCTGAAGCTGCGAGCCACCACCACAGTGTTAATGGATTTAGTATTTCTAATGATGCACTCAGTCAATAAAGCCAATAGGAAATCCAAACACTTACTCTAGAGCAACAAAATTTAGAACACAGAAGCATCACCAAGTTATTATAGCAGTTTAAATTCCAGGTACCAATTTCACTCTGTGGTATTATTTCTCAGTCAAAAGCAATGTTCCCAGAACTCTAAGCCACAGTTATATATTGATTTTCTGGCCATAACTCATAGCAAAGAATTAACATTATGGATAAAAGGAATTGTAAAGCAAAGGAAAACAAAATTATAAAGAGAAAATATGTTTTTTGATTGTATCCTCTAATTTGTGTTAATTAATACTGGTGCTTCACAGCTCACGATTGGCTACCTTAAGTTTAAATACCTCCAATAAATGGGGATCATTTATAGCATGATTTTGTCAGAAACTGGAAACTAAAACACCTCTGTATATTGGATATTGAAATATTTGTACTGTAAGCCCCTAAACTTTGCCTCTTAGTTTCAATTCTCTTTTCTTCTACAAATTTCAGAGAAAGCCTTCAGGAGCCACTTGAAAAAGGCCTAAGGCAGGGAATCTAGGGCGTCTCAACCTTTGGCATGGGGCAAAGCTACATTTTCTACCTCTTCTTTAAGCAGGTACATATGGTTTGGCCTTATTTCAAATTGGAGTTTGAAAATCACTTTTGGAATCTTCTAGCCGGCTCTGGTTTGGGCCTATTTGGATTTATCTTGTGTAATAATCTTTTTCATCATCTCTGGCTAATCCGTAAGAGAGTTATAGATGATTCAAGGCAAAAGTTTAGTCATAATAAAATGGTAATTTTCCTTTTCCTGGGCAGATTTTTCTTCCAGAAACACTATGAGAAAAAAATGGCAAGTTTTGAGCTATTTTTACAGGTAGGTTGTAATGATATTTTAAAGTTACTTTAATATGCCCTACCTTGATGTTCCTAGACTTTATTGCTAGCTACTGCCATATTTTTTAAATTATACAGGAGAACCTCTGTGAGTTGACCACCCAAGAGACAGTAACAAACTAGTCAACCCATGGAAGTGGTTTAAATAAGGAATTAGGCCTACTGTACTGACATGTACATGTGGTGAATGTTTGGTCTATTATAATTAGGTCAACTTGAGGAGGCTGTCAAATTTTGGAGACGGTCAACTATTGAGGTTCTACTGTGTGTATATATATGTATATGTATATATAAACATTTATATATACTATTTATATTTACATATCAAAATATTTTTATATAGTATATATGTACACACACATATATATATACTACTTATAGTGTATATATACTACTTATAGCACATATATACACATCTATAGGCATATATATTTATATATGTATATGTTTATATATTAAAAAACTATTGGTTTTGTCTTTCTTGGCTGGACTTATCCTAGTATTGCTACTTAAAGGAAGTTCTTGGGTTATTTTCACTAATCTGGTAAGTATAATATAGCAGATTCTCATGACCCTTTGGCCCTAGATATCTGTTTTTAAACGGCCCTCTGATTTAAGACTTGACTTGAGGACTTTCAAGTCAAGTGGGATATTCGATGGTATTAAAAGAATCATGCCATGTTAAACTAGCCGTATAACTCCAATTGACCTTATAAAAATATAATTGCTGCAATATATGCATATCATTACCTCTAACTCTTTCAACATCGTTTGAAACTATGGCCCCATGAACACTCAGATTTCAACTGATTTAAGAATTTAACTCAGTTTTGAATTCTATAGCAAATCTGGATTTTTTTCTCTCTACCTATAATATAGTAGACTTTTTAACCTACACACATTTCTGCAGTTTTCAAGAAAGCACTGTCTTGAGCATGGAGCATCAACAGTAAAGATTCTTCCAAGATGACTTAATATAGCTGATAAAGGTTTGCTTAGTCAACCATTATTTATAATTGCAGAAATCAGCTTACCTATTTATGGAAAGGGCATTTCATGTCTACGTTATATTGTTTTCAGTGATTGCCAAAAAATCAATTTGAGTTTTCAATTGGAATAAGCTGTTTATTTTATATTATCAAATAGGAAATAATTCTATTATTTCTGAAGCTAACTTTTTTTTTTTTTTTTGCAGTTTTTCACCAGGGCTGGGTTTGAACCCACCACCTCTGGCATATGGGGCCAGCACCCTACTCCTTTGAGCCACAGATGCTGCCAAATTCTATTTTTTCCTGAAGAATTTTAGTCACTACAGACAGAGAAAAAGGATGTTTCCATTACTCCTAATTATATCAATACACTCTAGATATTTAGACATATTTTTTCAAAACCATAAACACTTTTGACAAAAGCTCTAAAGGGTAAAATATTATCTATGATTTTAAGATTAATAGAATAATATAAAAATAATTTGCATTTTAGAGTCAAGAAGGTGTAAAACTGAATCTCAGCCCTACCATTTTCTAACTATAGGATATTTGGAAAATGACTTTAAATCTTTGAATTTTATTTCCCTCATCTATAATGAATTTTATTTCCCTCATCTATAAAATGGGGTTGATGCTATATATAAATCTTAACTTTCGTAGATGCTAGAACAATTATATTGGAAATATCTGGTGCTAATAACAAGAAATGGTAGTTATTCTCCACCTTTTGTAGAATTATATATTCTATAATAAGTTTAATATGAGTTAATATTATTTATCAATATTATAATTATTGTAACTACTATAATTATTATATTAATGATTATCACATCATTATATTTGGGGCTAAGGGAAATCAAAGGCTGTTGTTATCAAAAGTATTATCAGGGAGGCAGGCACAGTGGCTCATGCCTGTAATCCTAACACTCTGGGAAGCTAAGAAGGATGCATTGTTTGAGCTCAGCCTGAGTAAGAGCAAGACCCCATCTGTACTAAAAATAGAAAAATTATCCAGGCATCATGGTAGGTACCTGTGTTCCCAGCTCTTTAGGGGGATGAGGGAGGAGGAGCATGTGAACCCAGAAGTTCAAGGTTGTTTGAGGCGGGCTGATGCCATGGCACTCTAGCCTGGGTAACAGAATGAGACTCTGTCTCAAAAAAATGAAAAAGTATTATTAGCCTTGTCAATGACAGTATATGTGATTTTTAAGAACGTGAACTTCCCAGCCGACTGCCATGATATGAATCTCGGCTCCCCTCTTACACAACATATGTGCCTGGATAAGTTACTTCATTCTGGGTGTTTTGCTACCATTTTCTGTAAAATTGAAACAATGAAATCATCACAAAACCATTGCATATAAAAACTTATAAGAATCACTGCTACAAAGTAAGTTCAATGTGAGTTATAGCTACTAATCTTAGAATGTTGTCTAATATACAGCTAATAAGAGGAAGATTTTTGAGTTTTACTTCAATATAGGAGACACCTGAAAAGAAACACCTTGGTAATAAGGGAATGGGGGAAAGGATTGTTCTCTGGTTAAAAAGCAGGAGAGCACATACATCATTGCTTGGCAGTCTCCACACCTATGGTGTAAATAGCCACAGAATCACTTCTATAAATAACCACAGTAGAAGTTAGTGGCTCCTACTAGGCTCCTACCAAGACTGACTGCTGCACCTTTGAGGGGCTCCAGCACCTTTAACCTGACTGAGACCAGGGCTGCCCAGCACTTGTGGGGAGCCATACCCCCAGAGAGTTTGTACAGCGGTCTGCATCCTGGCAGTTTCATGGGCCAGGGCTGGTGACCTAGAATCCCAGCTCCAACAAATGGCCATGGGGATGAGATAGTGGACACGGACCAAAGGGGAAATAAGCTTTTAGCAAACAAAAGAAAAAGTGAGAGGAGAAATATATAAGAAACAAAAGGGAAAGAGAAGGATAAGACTCGAGAGTAAGAGAATTCTTTGGGAAATAAAAATAGCAAGGGGAAGAAGAAATATGTAAGAAATAGAAGAGAGATACGGAATAAAAACAAAGATGTGAGAAAGAAACAAGAGGGACGCTGCTCGAGTAAAGTGGGACCTCTAACAAACCCATAAACAAAGGGAAACTCCGCTAGAAGGAAAGGTGACCTTTTGGCATCACGTCCTTAGTCAGACCAAAGGGGAATCTGCATTAGGAAAGCGGGACCTTTGCTCGTGCCAAAGAGGAGCTCCAAGTAGTAAGTGGACCTTTGGCAAACAGAAAAAAAAGAAAACAAGGGAAGCCGCACTCAGAGTAAGTGGGTCCTTTGACCCCCAGAAAAAGATAAATGTAACAAAAGGGTAAGAAGTTTGGGAATAGCTTGTAAGAACTCATTAGTTAGGGAAAGAACTTCTAACTGCCTTCCCCAAATCATCGTCCATCGTCAGCAGGAAGCAGTTTGGAACGGTGGTCATCCCCTGTCTCTTCAAAGCAGTCAGAAGTTCTACATGAAAGGGAAGGACAGAAAAGAAAGGCAGGCCAGAAAGACCTTCGGCAGAAAACAAGTCAGTGGGACCTTCAGAACAGATAGTGAAAAAGAGAAAGGCAGGCCAGAGACCTTCGGCAAAAAGACAGACAGAAAAAAGCAAAGAAAGAAAGCAGGTCAGAGAAAAAAGATCATGGCAATTCAGATAGAAGACCAATTGAATGACTGATCCCCCAGTTAAAACTATCTTAAAATACACAAAAGGGGGGAATATGGAGGAGACACCTGAAAAGAAGCACCTTGGTAATAAGGGAATGGGGAAGGGATTGGTCTCTCATTAAAAAGCAGGAGAGCAGGTACATCCTTGCTCGGCGGTGTCCACACCTGTGGTGTAAATAGCCACAGGAGAAGTTAGTGGAAGCTCCTATAGGCTCCTGCTAAGACTGACGGCTGCACCTTTGAGGCACTCCGGCACCTCTGACCTGATGGAGACAACTGGCTCCTCCTGATGGGGAGCCTTACCTGACTGAGACAGTGGGCTCCTGCCACTTATGGGGAGCCACATCCCCAGCGAGCTTGTACAGCGGTCCGTGTCCTGGCGATTTCACAGGCTGGGGTCGGCAGCCTAGCATCCCAGCTCCAACACTTCAAGTCACTTTCCCCACCAACTCCATACTTGGAATTTTATATAAATATGAATGAATGTAATAAGGACTTTCTAATATTCATACATAATTATGTGAAACAGAACATGCAATTTTCCTTACCAAAGTGGGTTGATAATAAATAAACTATGCAGATTCCCGAGCAGAGGCCGAGGCTTAGTTACAATTATTGATTCTCATATAAATGTCTTACTTGCAAAGTTACAGGCACTGACTGAATGCTCACTGACTCCTGCCTGATTCAACTATTGGGCTGTTGCTGTGGACCTGGGATCACTGACACCTTAATATCTGGCTAAAATCCACTTTGTTGGCATTCTAGATTTCCGAAGAGGCCCTACCCAGTGTAAAAGCAAATGCAGTCATATTTATAAGCATAAATAAATAATTAATGATAGATCTACTGGGGCAGGAATTAAATCAAGAAGAATTATAACAAGTGATAAATATAACAGATTCACTTTTTGAAGTTGCATGTCTTCTTTTATTCCAACATGAGTTTTGCCAAAAAGTTCACAGGAATGATCATGAGGATATGAAATTGTAATCAAAGGCACTGAAATAGTTTAAAATTGTAGTAAAGGTTAAGATGTGATTTCATTTGGAAAATACATCCTTTGTTTATGAGATAAAAGGGTAATGTTTTTACCACTTTTTAAAAAGACTTTTACCTATTCACTATTCTTTTAAAATAACATTTTCTGAGTACAGCAGGGAAAAGCTCTTCTTCAAGAGTTTTCAGAACATTGCTGATTCTTTCTGGATATTTTCAAACTTTGCCAAGAATGTATACAATAAAACCATCCAAATGCCAAATGCCTTGAATAATGTCAGGAAATAACTTGTCAGATTGATAAAAATTTTTATCCATCTTCTAAGTCAAATAGAAAGCTATACTCTGAAAATTATACTGAAACAAACTAGGAGAAAAAATCCCACTCTTTTTCAGAGACCATGGAGCCTTTGAGGCCAACCAAGACAGTGTTTCATAAGCTTGATGGGATTCTACGTAAGTGATGCAGATATATTTTGTGTAAATATGGCTGCATGTTCCTGGCTAAGTTTTACTCTGAGGGATGGAAATATCATTAAAGAAAGTGTGGAATAAATATGGGAGACTTTCATAGTGGCAAGAAGTGATCATTGAAGAGAGCACTTAGGATTTGTTTTATAGATTCCTAAATATATATATACATATGTGTATATATGTATATATATATAAGCCAAAATGCATAATAAAATTTTTTCAAGTGATTTTTCTACCTATGTTATTTCCTATAAGTACTTTTTATTTAAGTATAAAAGAGAATATATGGTTTTCTGGGATGGAAGATTCATAGATATGAAATAGACATTAGCAGTTATTTCACCACATTTTTGATAGCCTCTCAGCAAGGTGGTGGTTAAGCCACTGCTGGAAACTATGAAAATAATAGCTACCATTTACTAAGTGATCATTTGTGCTTGGTACTATGCTAAGTACCTCACAAGTATCAATTATCCTACTTAATCATCACAATAACCTCATGAAGAGGACATTAATATTGTCATTTTTAAGAAAAATTAGGGGTAGAGCATTTACTATTTTGTTCAAGGTCAAAAGAGGTGTTGTAAAATATGAACTCAGGCTCTCATTTGCTTCCAGAGTATGTGCTCTTAACACGTATGCTATGCTACTTGAGTTTTGTGGCTGGACAGCTTTAGTTCTTAGAAATCTTTTCTTGGGTTGAGAATGCTAAAACATGTATTCCTGTGACTTTCAGAGGATACTTAGTACTTTACCTGTTTTTTTAAATAAAGCAAAACAGCAATCATATCTCCTTCTAGTTTTTTTTTTTTTTAGTAAGTATTTCAGATACAAACCTAAATTTATCTTTGAAAGGAAAAAAGATTATGGAGTCATAAGGAGGCAGAGAAAAATTCATGAAAGTTCTCTTTCTACCTCATCAATCTGCCGGGTTACCTACATTTTTCCATCATGTTGGACTAAGAAATCATCTCCAGAAGTCCCCAGTGAGATCACACTATACCTGTGGTAGGAAAAATAATTGTACATAAGCATGGATTAGTTTTTCCATCAGTTGTTACCCATTAGCAGAGACCTAGGAAGGGATGGGATGGTACAGGTATGTGCTGATGGATCTATACAGGAAGAGACTCTAAAAATAGAATACTTTCAGGTATACATCAAGTACAAAATGAGTAACAATTTGATGATGCCCTCAACCAATCTTCTCCTCAAAATACTTTTCTTCAAGGTACTATAATAATATTAATTGTCCAATACTACTTAATTGCTCTGGGTTTAGCATTTACTCATTTACCATATTTTTTTCCAGATTAATATGAGGGTGCAAATGATTAGGATACATTGTGTTTGCAAATTGTAGTAGTGCCCCTCACCCAGGATGTGTGCCATAAACCCTTACCTGTGCCTGTTAGATGACAGCACACCAATCTCCTTCCCTCTTTCCTTCTCTCCGCCCCTCTTTTCTCTCCCCCCACTCAAGTTCAATTGTGTTTTTCTCTTGTTCATCTACTGGTCTCATGTTAGTACTGAGGACTTTGGATATTTGCTTTTCCATTCTTGGAATACTTTACTAAGTAGAATGTTCCCCAACTCCCTCCAGATTAATATAAAATATGTAACCTGTCCATGTTTTTATGGCTGAATAGTGTTCCATGTTATACATATACCACAGTTTGTTAATCTATTCATGGATTGATATCACTTGGGTTGATTCTACATCTTGGCATTTATGAATTGAGCTGTGACAAACATTCTAGTGCAAATGTCCTTATAGTAAAATATTTTTTCTCATCTGGGTAGTTATCTAATAATAGGATTGTGGGATCAAATGAAAGGCCTATTTCTTTTCATAGATGTTGCAATCCCACCAATAAAAATGTTCCCTTCAACTCTGCATTCTCTCTAGCATCTGCAGCTTTGGGACTTTGTGATGTGGGCTGTCCTCACTGAGGTTAGGTGATATCTCAAGGTGGTTTTGATTTGCATTTCTCTGATGATTAGGGATGGTCTGAGCATTTTTTGACATGATTTTTAGCCATTTTTCTTATTTTCCTCAGGGAAAGTTCTGTTCATAACTCTTGCACAGTGATAAATAAGATTGTGTCCTTTTTCATTGATTAATTTGAGTTCTTTATAGACTCTGGTTATCAGCCCTTTGTCAGATTCATAGCATGCAAATTTTCCCATCCCATTCCAAAGGCTTCCATTTGCTTTAGTTGTTGTATCCTTAGCTGTAGTGAAGCTTTTTAGTTTATTAAGTCATGTTTATTTGTTGTTGTTGTTGCCAATGGAGTGTTCTTCATAAAATCTCTACCCAGGCTGACATCATCAAGAGTTTTCTCATACTTTCTTCTCTGATTTTTATCATTTCAGGTCTCAATGCATATGTATACGTATATATTTTCAATTTTTGTAAGTGGTGAGAGATGTGAGTCTGGTTTCAGTCTTTTACATGTTATCCAGTTCTCAGAGCACTGTTTGTTTAATTAAGGATTCTTTTCCCCAGTGTATTCTTCAGTTTGATTTATGGAAGATCCGATGGTGATAAGAGGCTGGCAAAATTTTATATTGAAATACAAATGCTCCCAACAAGGTGTGACTTAATTTAACAGATTCCATTATTTCCCATGAGTAGGTAGCTGGGAAGGGAGGAAAAGACATTGAAGAGATAGGTGGTGCTCCAATCACAGCAGGTGTCTGGATTATCTGGAAGACCAGACAACACTCCAGGAGTTCCTGGCTCAATGAACTTGGAGGTGCGGGGCCTAAGAATTTGCATTTCTAAAAAGTTCACAGGTGATGATGATGTTGTTGGTCCCAGGACTACATTTTGAGAACAACAGGGCTAAGGAGCAGTATAGAGAGGGGAATGGAGAAATAGTAAGAGGGAAAATGCGCACTGCAGCCTAACCTACCTCAGCAGGTAGAACACACACGTTAGATGCACGGTGATCATTCCGTAGCCTTGGTCATCTTACAGATAAGAAAACTGCACATAGAAGCTCAAAGTGGGGTATCCTGTTGCTGAATACGGTGAGCTATTATGAAACTTTTCTGACTCAGCTTTGCACTTTAGTCATGAACAGAGTCTTTCAAATTTGAGGTCCTAAGAACCATTTGAGGAGCTTATGAAAAGTATAGATACCTAGACTCCATTCTGGATTCAGAGCCCAGACAATCTGCATTTTAATAAATTCTCTTGGTCATTCAGATACGGGCTAGGAGGCCAACACTTAGAATAAGGGAAAAATCCCTTGAGGTGCTAGAGAAGTCTCATATAGGAGAAGCAGAGATCTACCCAAACACAAGGCCAAGCTGTGGTGTATAAGAGGAACTGAGGTAAAAGGGATGAACTGGGCACTTCTTTGCCATCCAACAAAATTGTTCAAAACAAATACTGACTGTGACACAGGAAACCAACTCAATACATTTGTCAGAACACCCACACTCCTTATATAGAAGGGTACAAATTTATAAAGTGGGTGAGCACAGAAGACATACATCTAATTGCCACCTGGCAGAAGCCAGCTTGGAGACTGCTCTTCCCCTCTACATGGACACATGGAAGGATAATTTCAATCTATGTAAGCATTTGCATGTCATCCCATAGGAGCTTGTTTCCATTGCCCCCTATAGTACAAATGGGGAATCCAATGGGAAAAGGAAAAGACAAATTAGGGCCTGCTGAGCTTTCCCTTTATTTTTTATTTTCCCTAACTATAATATTTTACTCTTATTCTTAATTAAGAAAATATTTCGTATCAATTTTTCATTTCTCTGTTGCTACTTTGTCTGCCCTTATGTGTGGGAGCTTAGGATGAAAGCAATTGTCTCCATCACAGTGGCATATCATGAAATTCTCTTGACCATCCCATTATTTTTGTAGAGACATCATTAAAATAAAAATACTTTTAACTTGTATAAAGTTCCTTATCTTCATAAGGAAATAATAAAAAACTATCAAAATTTTTTATAAGTAAATTTATATTTTTAAGGGCATGAAAATGAAAAATATCTTTTTATGAGCAGTTAAAGTAGCCTCTGAAAACCTGTCAGAAGTCATCTCACTATATATAGCACACATTAGATTGGAATAAAGGTCAAATCAATTCCTTCATGAATGCATATTCCACTTTAGCTCCAGGAAAACGATGTATCCCTGCAAATCATTTTCTGTGTGCTATTATAAGAAAATAAGTGCTAAATGACAAAAATTACTTTTCCAAACTCCTTGTAGTCTCCTTCAATGAATAAAGCCAAAAAGTGCTTTAATGGCTTTTAAGGTATCCATGATTGACCTCTTTTTTCCCTATTTCAAATTGATCTTTATAACCCCAAGCTAAGAACAGCTCTTCTCACTCCCTCCTCCTCCTCTACACTTACAATCTTACCTTTCCTAATCACAGTTAGATTACCATGAACCTGATGAACTTGATATGCCAAGGTCACTTACTCATACGGGCCCTTGAATGTTAGAAGTTGCTAGGAGTTTTGAGGATTTTGTGTGAAGGCCTGAAAGTCTGGTTGCACTCAGAAAACATCACTATATAACTATTTTTGAGAAATTTCCTAAGGATATCTCAGAAGGAAAAATATTAAATCTACAAGGTTCCAGTGATTTGATGGGATTTCATCATTCATTTTAAATTTGTATTTACATTCGCATGTAATTTTATACTCAAATGTGATTTTTTTTCTTAAAAAGGGCTATAAATTATATATGTTTTAGGCCCACAATACATGACCTACTCCCAATATGTTATCCTTTAAATGTCGTTGTTCTTTTGATAAAGCTATTTCTGAAATACCTGCCCTCTTTCCCCTATCTCTCTGTATAAAAATATCATCCATTCTTTGATTATTTTAGCTCAAATGCTATAAACTCCTCAACTGTCCAATACCTTCATCAATGTCAATCTCATTGATATAGTAACTATATTTCATCTTCATTGAATCATAAATCCTTCTGTGTCTAAAATCATCCATCACTAGTTACATATATTTAAGATAAATATCATATTTGATATCTCCTAGTTCTAAGTGGCCAAGGAAGTATATCAGCTGAGGAATTCTAAACCCTGTAGTATCCCTGCAATGATATAACACATACTCCTAACCTGTGTTCCCTATGATCAAAATGTCCTGTGTAATGATGGCACAAAGAAAAGTTACAATGGGTTGTAAATGTTACTCCCATTAGCTGGGATGTCGTCATTCAATCACAGACTCTCACCTCCAGCCAAGCTTCAAAAAGATGTGTTTAAAGTCTTGATGAGACTTCATTTCTCTTTGAGACTACAGAATGAAAGTCCAGCTAAAGTGAACTAAAAATAAAAGCAGGTTAGAATTAGTTCCAAAAAGAAGAGAAAAATATGTATAGCAATGCTTGATAAAGGGGCTAATGAGAAAGTAAATTTGTTCTTCACTTCTAAAAATGATTAGTATTTGGTGGAACACTGCCAGCGAAAGATGTCTCTAAGAACAAGAATTGCACAAAATCTATAATCATGCCCAGAGGAGGACTGGAGTCACTGTTCACATTGGTGTATAGTATAAACTTATACCCAGTGGATAAAATAAGTCTATTTTTTGGAGAGTTTTAAAAGAAAACAGCAGTAATTACCTCAATGAATTAAATGTGAAAAATGACACCTCTAGAGAAAGAAATGGATCAGGAGGCAATATTAGCTTAATTATACTGTTAGAAATTATCATAAAACTTTAATTTTATTGATCATTACAATGTGATTTACAGTGTTTTACAAGAAAAAAAATCATTGAATTTTTTTTTCCATTGAAAAATCCTATGGCTAAAACCCTGTCATTATCACTATTTCACAAATTAGAAAACAAACCGCATAGACCCAGCATCACTTAATCAGTAAGCAAGGCAAACAATTAAAATGACACTATATATATATATATAGTAGGAGTTAAGAAAACTGAAGGTAGTCTCAATATTGTCACAACTTGGTGCAATACTATACAACTCACTGAACCTATCTTTGTTTGATTTACTATATGTTGAGGCTAGAATCGCTATGTGATGAATCAAGTCTAACCAAACTACATCAACTGTTAGTCTTCCTTTGGGGGCCTATTTTCATCACATTCATTTGAAAAAGATACTTTGAATAACATTTCCATCTTTCAAGAACACAAACACTTGGGGAAAATATAGACAATCACAAAACCGGACCTGCTTCACAACCAGACTGACCTGGGTTAATTCCTAATGGAGTGTCATTGACTTTAAATGTAATTCTCTGATTAATTTTTAGTTAATGCAGCCTTCCCTTGCTTCTTTTATACATATACAACAACCAATGGGAGATAGAAATTCAGGGGTAGGGGTGACAAATTTATAATTAGAATAATAGTTCATTATACATAATAGTTTGTTAAGCATTAATACTGTATTGGGAACTTGATATCTAATATCTTGTTAAATAATCAGAATGGTTCTTCAAGGTAATTTTAGCATCTTCATTTTGCACTCAGGGAAACAGACTTACAGGTGAATTATGTGCCTACAGTCACTGCTATACACTGAATTGTGTCCTCATCAAATCTGTAAGTTATAGCTGTAACCCCCATGTGGCTGCAGCTGGAGGCAGGGTTCTTAAGATGTTAACACTAAATGAAGTCATAAGGGTAGGTGTGCAAACAGGAAAGGCCCTGTAGGGATGCAGTGAGTAGGTAGCAATGAGCAAACCAAAAAAGAGAGGTCTCGCCGGACAACCCTGCCTGAACAGATATTGGACTTCTAACCCACACAACTATGAACAAATGAATTTCTGTTGTTAAGACACCACAATTCCAGGATTTTTGGCATAGCAGTCCTAAAAGACTAATACAGTCACACAGATAATCAACAATGGAAACACTGGGGTTACATTGAACTCAGGCACTTTTGAATTCAAGCCCATATTCCTACCTAAAGTTCATGCTGAAAGAATGGTTCAGCTTTCTGCATAGTGATAGCCCAAGCTCAATTTATGAAGACCCCTTGGCAACTGTAGCAGCAGCAAAAATAAGTTAATGGGAGGTGACCAAGCTGAAAAGCTTCTGCACAGCTAAAGATAACACAACTAAAGCAAACATACACTCTTCAGAATGGGAGAAGATATTTGTATGCTATGATTCTGACAAAGGGCTGAAAACTAGAATCTACAGAGTAGTCAAATTAATCAGCAAGAAAAGAGCAAACAATCCCATTTATAAGTGGGGGAAAGACTTGAACAGAAACTTCTCTGAAGATGACAGATGAATAGGCAACAAGCACATGAAAAAATTCTCATTGTCCCTAATTATCAGAGAAATGCAAATCAAAACCACCCTGAGATATCACCTAACCCCAGTGAGATTAGCCCACATCACAAAATCCCAAAGGGGAGAAGGGAATACTTTTGCACTGCTGGGGGAACTGCAAACTATTACAACCTCTATAGACAGAAGTATGTAGAATCTTCAAAGAACTGAAAGTAGACCTTCCATTTGATCACATAATCCTGTTACTAGGTAACTAACTACTCAGAAGAAAAAAAAATTCTTACCATAAAGACGTTTACACTAGAATGTTGGACTGTTTACTGCTGCGCAATTCACAATCACCAATACATTGGAAGCAACTCAAGTACCCATCAACTCATGAATGGATTAATAAACTATGATATATGTATACCATGAAATACTATTTGGATGTAAAAAAAGATGGAAATTTTTAATAGGGATGGTGTTGAATTGGTAGATTGCTCTGGGAGTATAGCTATTTTAACAATGTTGATTCTTCCCAGCCGTGAACATGGTATGTTCTTCCATTTGTTAAAGTCCTCTGCTATTTCCTTTCTTAGGGTTTCCTAATTTTCTTTATAGAGGTCCTTCACCTCTTTTGTTAGGTATATTCCTAAGTATTTAATTTACTTTGGGGCTATGCTGAAGGGTAGGGTTCCTCAAACTTTTTAAACAGGGGGGGCCAGTTCACTGTCCCTCAGACCATTGGAGAGCTGGACTATAGTTTAAAAAAGAAAACTATAAACAAATTCCTATGCACACTGCACATATCTTATTTTGAAGTAAAAAAGAAATGGGAACAAATACAATATTTAAAATGAAGAATAAGTAAAGTTTAATCAACAAACTTTCCAGTATTTCAATGGGAACTATAGGCCTGTTTTTGGCTAATGAGATGGTCAATGTCCATTTCCATATTTGTCACTGCTAGTTGTAACAAGTGATGCAAGTGTGCATCAGTTAGTCTAGATCTGGTTGGAGATTTCAAATGTTTCATTCTGGAAAAAGTCTGTTCACAGACATAAGTGCTGCCAAAGATGGTTGCCATTTTGAGTGCATGGTTCCTGAGATTAGGATATGTCTTAGACGGGAGAGATGCATAGAAATTAGGAAGGCTGCTTGCCTTGAATGTGTCTTTCAGAGAGTCACAATTCTGCAGTTTAGCCAGTTCCATTTGATAAATTGTTTCCACATTTTCAAAGTCAATAGGAAAATGGGTTACAGAAAAGCTGTATGTCCTGTTCATGGAGATGAAGCTCTTTAAATCTAAATTAGAATTCCTTTTGCAACTTTTCCAGTGAATCCACACATGTTTTGTTTGGGAATGCAATCAATGGTTTTTCCATTAACAGAATTTGAGTTGTGGGGAGATGGCAGAAATTTTCCTCCTTCGCTTGTTTGATGAGGAGGCCTAATTTTACTTCAAATGCTTTCCCATGTGACTGCATAGCACAGATGAGCTTCCCCGTTCCTTGAAGCTGCACATTGGAACTGCTGAGTAGCTCTGTTACATCGGTCAGAAAGGCAAGGTGCCATTTCCATTCT
This sequence comes from Galago senegalensis, assembly GCA_963575145.1. Taxonomy (NCBI): domain Eukaryota; kingdom Metazoa; phylum Chordata; class Mammalia; order Primates; family Galagidae; genus Galago; species Galago senegalensis. Next base: position 22,073 of record CAUYTI010033876.1, read on the forward strand.
GCATCATTGAGCTCTGGTACTTCTTTGTTTTTTGAAAGCAGAAAAGCTGTAATCTGTGGAAGTAAGTCATAGAAATGTTTCAAAACTCTCCCTCGACTCAGCCAATGGACTTCTGTGTGGTACAGAACATCTTCATAGGCAACATTTAGCTCAGACAGAATATCCTGAAATTGTCTGATGGTCAGTGCATTAGCTCTAATGAAGTTAACACAAGATACCACAATTTTCATGACAGAGTCCCACTTCAGTGATTTACTACACAGAGCTTGTTGGTGGATGAGGCAGTGTATGGCTATTGGATGAGAATGGTTATGTTTGTCCATCTCTTGGTTAATGTGAGCAATTACTCCTCTCTTAGACCCCACCCTGCTAGGAGCACCATCTGTTGTCACCCTGGCTAGTTTAGCCCAGTCCAGCTCCAAACCATTCACAGTTTGGCAAACCTTACATAGATACCTTCTCCTGTAGTTGTTCCTTTGATGCTTTGCAGTGCAGCAAGCTCTTCAGTGACTTTGAAATAGTCATTTGTCCCACGAATAAAAATCAGAAGTTGTGCAGAATCACGAATGTCACTACTTTCACTGAGTGCCAAGGAAAAATAGGAAAG
>CAUYTI010033881.1:0-14658 GCA_963575145.1 Galago senegalensis
TTCTTTTTTTTTTTTTTTGAGACGGAGCCTCAAGCTATCCTCCTGGGTAGAGTGCCATGGCATCACAGCTCACAGCAACCTCCAACTCCTGGGCTCAAGCGAGTCTCCTGCCTCAGCCTCCCAAGTAGCTGGGACCACAGGTGCCCGCCACAACACCCAGCTATTTTTTGGTTGCAGTCATCATTGTTGTTTGGTGGGCCTGGGCTGGGGATTCGAACCCACCACCTTAGGTGTATGTGGCTGGAGCCTTAGCCGCTTGAGCCACAGGCGCCGAGCCTCTTTGTTTTTTCTCATCCTTGTTTTTTATTGCCAGCTCATAGCTTTAAATTCCTGTGTCTGTAGTGTTCCTTCATAACCATGGTTTAGTGGATGGAGATTAAAGTATTACCTACCTATATAATAACTAATTACCTAACAGATTTTCCTGGGAAAAAGTAGTAAGTACAAATTAAGTGTAGTTAGTAAGATTTTTAAGATAGGAATAGTATATATATACATATATGTATATATGTATATATATATATTTTTTGGCTTCTTTAGGTCAAGTTTTTAACTATAAGAGAAGAGTATTCTTTAAAAAAATGAGAAAATAATTAGTATTTTGGTGAAAGTCTTCTACAAGAAATAGACTCACTTAAGATGAGATGTATTTCTGACCACAGCCCCTGTTTTTGGAGCACAGCTTTCAACTTTGAACAGATCCGAACTTGGTCAACATAATCAAGCATCACTCGAACAACATTTCCAGACAGATGTTGCAGCCATGACAAAGTTATTACTTCACAGAACTGAGGGGCAAAAAAAAATCAGAACTATGAAAGTGAATGAAAACCATGAAGTATTTATGGTTAAACACAGTAATCAAAAGTCAGCAAACAAGATCTCAAATTCTTCATTTATAAACTAAGGTCTTGAGCAAGAAAATCTACCTCTTAGCCTTAGTGCAAACATTTGGAAAAATACTTAAACTGTGATGTCTTCAGAACTATGTAAGATGTAATAAGGGTGTGGCAGAGACCGTTACATATTAGTTGTTAACCCCTTTGGTTGGTCATATGGCTGTGTGAGAGAACGATTACCTTTCCAGCTTCACTTGCAGCTTCCTGTGAAGCTAAAGTTTTAGCCAATGAGATGTAAGTAGAAGTGTGAGCAACTCCCAGAATACCCTTAAAGAAGAATAAAGGGTATCCTGCCTCCTGCCTCCTGCCTCCTGCTGGCTGGAGTATAGATGTGAGTTTCTTATGTGAATCATGAAGCTGTCCAATTAGAAGACTATTTACTTTTGGACTTTATTTATATGAGATGGGAATGAGCCATCTCATTAAACCCTTATTTGTGGGTTTTCTGTCATTTGTAACTGAATCCTACCTTGATACATGAGGGATAGGACAGTTTCTACCTATAAGAATATGCTTCTCTTAGATGAGAAATAAAGTAAAACTGTACGAACAGTTAAGAAATGATGCAGGATGAGATATACCCAATGCCAAATTAATGATGTGGAAAGTAAGTTCTCTATTAATCACCTAAAAATAAGCCATGCAATATTAAAATGTTTTGGCTTTCACTTTTCACAGTTGGTTGAAAATACTTCTCCAATCCACTATTTCATTTCTATTTTCAAAATTTTACAATATGAATTTGAGTATTTGTAAAGGATCTATTACATACTAAGCATAGATCTGTAAGCTAAGGAAAGGTACAAACAAAAACTCATTCTTATTCATGTATTTGTGGGAGAGACACAATCAGTAAAACATTAAAATGATAATTTTAGAAAGTTATAAATACTATAAAAGAAATGAATAGCATGATAAGAGAATGATTGGGGAAAGGGAGCTACTTCAGACAAGGTGGATGGGGAAGAGCCTCCTGGGGGAGGTGACACTTAAGACCTGAAATGTGGCAGCCATTTGAAAAGATGGGGGGAAAACTCAAGTAGGGGGATAACAGAAGAGACTGATTACTTAAGGAAAATTAGGGGATTATGGTGGGATGAAAGCTGAGCAAGAAAAGTGTATCCGAAAAGGGAGGGGTGGTCAACTGTATTGATTGTGATTTTTTCATCAGAAAGGTGACCAAAGGAAACCATTCAATCAATCAAATGTTAGAGCTAAAAGAGATAGCAAAACCTAGGAGTACATGACTGGGAACCCAGAAGCATTTTAGGTGGATAACTCATTTGAAGGAGAAGCCTAACTGGTATTTAAGACTTCATTTATTCTTCAAAAACTCGCTCATATGTTGCTTCATTTATGAAACTTCCTACAGTGCTAGGTAGAGTTAAAGCAATTTTTCCTCTGAACGATCTCTGTATCTTTTCTATCTTTCTACTATTGTGTTTATCATATAATATCATATATGATATACATATATTAAATATAATTATTTTTAATCATACATTTATTCTATTAGAATCTTTATAACCATGAGTTTCTGGAGAGAGTGCAGAGAGTCTATTGCTGTAGTTTCAGGGCCCAGATAGTGACTGTAAGGCAGTGCAGCCAGTACTGTAGGCTTACCTTAGTATCTTTGATAACTGTAGATGTCCAACCTTCAAAAGTATAGGAAGGATGAACTTTATCCCCATGAGGACAATCAAAACATCGCTCTGTGTCATACCCATAATTCAACAGCATCCTGAGCATGACTTCATCTTTGAGTGTGTATTGTAGTGCTGATGGGAAATGTAAGGGATTAACTCTACAGAAGTAATTGACATTGGCCCCATGTCTTAGCAGCAGACTTATCAGCTCATAGTTGCCCATCCTGAGGGCTATCTGGAGGCAGTTAACTGGGTCTTGATTGGGCAGAGCTCCAGCACGCAGCAGCAGCTTAACTGAAGCAAGGTCACCATTTGATACAGCAAAATACAAAGCTGACTTCCTTTGGTCATCGTAGTGTTTGCGAATTCGCTGATCTAGCATGAAATTCACATCAAACCCAGCCTGGATGAGAAGTTCCAGGCATTGAGGGTGTGCCCCTGCTGCTGCGCAGTGGACTGGACTGATCCCACTCTGCTTAATGGCCACAGGATCCGTAACTGGAATCAGTATCTTTAGGGCTCTGAAAAAGAATTTCAAAGTGTGTTTCAAAATAGTTTTTAAGATGCAACGTTAACCTGTTTATGACTGCTTTATCTTAACCCCAATAAAACAGCATAATTCTTTCATCCAAAAGCTCAGATACCAAGCAAAATCAAAGGAAATTACTGTCTAGGTTAAAACTCTCAGAATTATCCCTGTCATTTGAGACGGGAAGCTTCGCATGCTGCCTAAGGACCTAACAATAGAAGTTTGTCTCTTCAGTGGCTGTAGAGCAGTGGTTCTCAACCTTCCTAATGCTGCAATGTATTTTCATTGTTAAAAAGGAGTCAAGACTTGGGTGACGCCTGTTGCTCAAAAGGGTAGGGCGCCGGCTCCATATGCCGGAGGTTCAAACCCAGCCCTGTCCTCCCCCAAAAAAGGAGTCACAACTCACAGTTTGAGAACCGCCATAGAGAATGCTAGACTTGACCACTTTCTAGCTGGTCAAGACTTTCTTATCTTTGGGCAGGCACAGTGGCTCACGCCTGTAATCCTAGCACTCTGTGAGCCTGAGGCAGATGGATTGCTTGAGCTCAGAAGTTCAAGACCAGCCTGAGCAAAAGCAAGACCCTGTCTCTACTGAAAACTAGCTGGATGTCATGGTGGGTGTCTGTAGTCCCAGCTACTCAGGAGGCTGAGGCAATAGGATTGCTTGAGCCCAGGTCTTTGAGGTTGCTGTGAAACATGACACCATGGCATTCTACCAAGGGCAACAAATGAGACTCTATCCAAAAAAAAGACTCTTATCTTTAAAGGGGGCATTTAGGTTGTAACATCAGAGAAAAAATAGATAAATTTCCTAGAGGTGGCTCAAAATAAAAGGTAGCTATTACTGTTAATAATGTAATTGAACTTACAATAAGTGGCCTCTGTCAGCTGCCACATGAATGGGCAGGTGGCCTGAATTCTTAGGAATGTTGGCATCAGCTCCATACCCTATCAAGAGGATCACAGAGTCTGGATTTCCTCCGCTAGCAGCTTCAAGTAAGATGGAAGAAGAATCAGAGGCTTGACCATGAGCATTAGCTCCTAAGAGGATAAAGAGTCATGTTATGCAAAAATTCTTTCCACTGTATTGGTTAAGCAATTAAAAAAATATATCACTACCACCAAAAAGCAGTTAGTCAGCACTTACTCTAACAAAGCACCAAGAATCAAAGAAATAAAATATGACCTCTTGCTCTTAAGAAGCTTACAGACTAGATGGGAGGGGAAAAAATGGCACCAACCAGTTTTCTAAATTATAAGTAGGTTCGCTTTTGGAGTAATTTTATAAATGACTGGTTCAGAATTTGAAAATTCCAGAAGAAATACTTTTATAAAAGGTAGTTTTATTTCTAGACCAGCCTACCAAAGCCCACTTAGCACATTCTTACATGCAGAATGGTACTAATAAACCTATGGAACTATACCACCATGCCATCTAATAATATTGCTTTTAGTTTAAAAGGGCAATTTGTTCTAACTTGTTCTTAGAGGACTATTCATAGTAAGAGACGCTGTAATTATTTTTAATTGAAGTTAGGGACTGCTGATAGCTAAAAAGATTTGTAGTACAGGTTGAGTATCCCTTATTCAAAATGTTTGGGACCAGAAGTGTTTCAGATTTTGGAATATTTGCATTATATTTACTGGTTGAACATCCCTAATCTAGAAATCTGAAATGTTTCAATGAGCACTTCCTTTGATTTCTTTTGAGCATCATGTTGGTGCTTTTGGCACTTGGGCTCAGTGCCTGTAGCTCAGCAGCTAGGGCACTGGCCACGTACACCAGAGCTGGAGGGTTCAAATCCAGCCCTGGCCTGTGAAACAACAACAACAACAAAAATAGCCAGGTGTTGTGGCGGGTGCCTGTAGTCCCAGCTACTTGGGAGGCTGAGGCAGGAAAATCACTTAAGCCCAAGTGTATGAGGTTGCTGTGAGCTGTGACACCACAGCACTCTACCAAGGGCAACATAGTGAGACTGTCTCAAAAAAAAAAAAAGTTTTGACTTTTGGAATATTTTGGATTTTCAGATTAGGGATGCTCAAACTGTGTACCTGGTATACTAAGTGTCATGTGAGTGGTATGGATAATGAGAACACAAGTATAGGCAAAATGTTTTCTAGAAGATCTAGGGACCAGAGCTGTAAGGGGACCTGAGAAGTGAAGGAAGGAGAAAGGAGTTTGGGACAGTTGTGGACAGTTTCTCAATAAAATGGGCTCTGAAAAAAGAGTAGCATTTGGATGGACAAAAATAGAGTGCCAAATAGCCACATGAGCATAAAAAAAGAAAAACAAAGTTGTGTGATTTTAATTCAGTACAGACTCCAGAGTCATCAGGTGCAGTGGCTGCCCCAAAATCCCATTCCTAGAATGTGTTAATAAAAATCTAATCATCTTCCATTTATTGAGCACTATGTGCTGGTTTCTTTACGTGCATAATCATTTCTAATCTTTACAACTCTGCAGAGTAGATGCTAATGTCCTTGTTTTAAAGATGTAGAAACTAAGGTGCATTGAGTTGAAGTGACTTTCCCAAAGATGCACAACTAGTAAGCAAGGTAGTCAGGATTTGTGTGCAGGTATTCCAGACTTTGGGTTTATTTCTATGGTATCATGTTGCCACTCTAGCAATGCAGGGGGATAAAGTAATTTGGAATAGACAGATGTGCTGGCTCTGCCATTTATTATCTATGTCACTCTGTGCAAATTACTTTGTAAGGAGATCACTTAGAGGAAGTGCTCGTTCACTGACCTCACTGAAGTCAACCCATGCTGGTTTCTTTGAAGATGAGAGGATTTAATATCTGTTACCTCTCTTCTATACAAAAAGTTACTCTATCCTCAAAGCTGAAAGAGCCAGTGTTTACTTTTGTTTTTCCAGCTAATGACGTTAGACATTTCTTATATTGCTCATTTAAAACATCTTACTTAAAATGTCTCCTGACCATTGATTGGAAACCAGCCTTCCCCATATGATAGGAAAGATTTAGGTAAGTCTAAAAAGCACAAGGTTGTTCTTAAATACAGGGGCCTTGCCACCTAGAATATTGGAGACCAGGTCCATGAAATAAGGCTTCTAGACATAGGAAGGAGAATAATGGAAATAATTCTAATAGAGAGATCTCATTAAATCCTGTAACAGTTTGCGCTTTTGAATTAAAGCTTTAGATACTACAGTGTTTCATCTAACAGTGTTATTGATGGAGGTCTCCTCAATAACAATAAATGCCAAAGTCCTAAGCCAATGGTCCCTACTGGTTAAATATGATAGAAAATGGCTATAGCTATAGGACTAGGGGCAAAAGAGGAGGCATATTTTAAGGGAAATCCTGCAACTCGTACCATCTCTGATCCTCACTTTCTCAAGTGCAAAATGAGGATAGTACCTGTGTCACAGGATTACGTAAGGCAACATAGATAGCTTAATATCTATTGCTTGGAAACTTCTCAGTAAATACGAATTGCCTTCTTTTTCTCTTGCAGTTTTGATTATTACCAGAGTGAAGAACTGGGACCCCAGAGAGGAAAAAATCAGGAAGAATTTCCTAATATCTCAAGCCATTTGATAAAAACCTCATGACAGTCTAAGCAGAGATAACTTGAAGAGGATGTTGCAGGTTTTTGATCTTATGATTCTAGAAAAGAACAACATATAAAAAGTAAAGAAAAAAAATCATACGCAGTGAGGGAACATTAAATAAAGGAATAACCTGCATCTTAGTAATTTTAGGAAAATAACATCACACCAAATTAAGAAACTAAATCTCTATTTTAGGCTTTTCAATAGTCAATATTAACATGAAGCATTATCAGACATTTATATTAGGCTTACAGAATGTGTTAACTTCTGTTACTTTGAAGCTCTCTATCAAGAGGAGAACCCTCAGATCCGGTCACCCCTTGGCAAGTTAGGAGCATATAGAAAATCTTGCCTTTCTGCAGTAATATTTCCATGATTTCAGTGTGTCCATTTTGGGCAGCTAGAGCAAGAGGGGTGAATCCATAGGAGCTCCGTGGGTCAATGTGCGCCCCAGAAGCCAGCATAAGCTTTACCATGTCCCGTCGGCCCAGTTTGGCTGCTTCATGAAGAGCTGTCCTCTCGTTGGCACACCGCAGATTGACATCTGCTCTGTGGCTGATCAGCAAGGCAGCCATGTCGTAGGAGTCACGCAGAACAGCTGGGAAATTAGAAATGAGCTGGGTTTCATGTTCAACAGGAAGTGGAGGCTGCAGTATCCTACTGGCTAGTGTCCCTCAGGCTTTCTTAAGGAGTTCTCCCTCCCTATTCCCAGGTCCCAGCATTCTGTGTTTAGGAAACAAGGTGTGGCACATGTCAAATAGTACTGATAATGTTTACCCCAGGGGGCTATTTGCTTTCTGTGAGCCATGACTAGTCATTGTTTGCTTCTGTGAACAATGTGCTGATTATTCTACCACAGAAATAGAATCATTTGAGCTGCTGCAGTCAAGAGAGGAAAACAAGCTCTTTCCACCATCATGGTTACGACAGGCTTCCCTGCTTCACGTTTCTTACTTATGTGATTTTTACACACACAAGATAAATACTACTATTATCCCAATTTTACAGATGAGGAATAGTTTCAGAGAGGTTAGAGCTGCTGCCAAGTTCTTTTCAGAATACAGTATTATGCTATACAGTCTGCTTTCTCAGAGAGGGCTCTTTTTGGTGTTTTTCTGCATCTTGGGACAAACCATGAAGGAATTCCAAATCCCAACTTTCGGCAGTTTTTTGTTGTTGTTCTCTTTGTAATCTTTAGTTTTTGTTTTGATAAAAGTTACACATGTGCATAATTAAAAAGAGTCAATTACTTATAAAGTCCACTACTATTTCCTTAGCCTTTTTGCTCTTCCCCAGAGGCATCTTCTGATCTGGCTGATTCTTTGGTATTAAAATTTCTTTCTTTTTCTTTTTTGAGACAGAGTCTTACTATGTCACCTTCAGTAGAGTGCTGTGGTGTCACAGCTCACAGCAACCTCAAACTCTTGGGCTTAAGTGATTCTCTTGCCTCAGCCTCCCAAGTAGCTGGGACTACAGGCGCCTGCCATAATGCCCAGGTATTTTTTTTGTGGCAGTTGTCATCGTTGTTTAGCAGGCTCAGGCTGGGCTTGAACCCTCCAGCCTCGGTGTATATGGCCAGCGCCTTACCCACTGAGCTATGGGCACTGCCTAAAATTTATTTCTAATTAACTTCCTTGTATTGCTCTTTTTTAAGTCTTTAGTTTTGGTATAACTTAGTGACTTCTTACCATGGTAAAATGAGGATTTAACTTTCTTTTCTCCTTCTGTCTCTTTCACACATACACATTTTTCATCCAACCATCCTTCTCATATTTTTATAGCATAATTTGTGTTAGATAAATATTGTGTTTACCTTATTATGTTTGCTATTCAAAGTTAGGTTATTCATTTCTATCCCACTGTGGTCTTAAAGAAGCCTCTACCTGGGGCTTTCTGATCTGCTCCAGTCTGGACTCTAGTGCCTAATATTATATTGTCATCCTAGGATGGCTGTTCCCCAATATCTTGGGATCTCATTTTCCTACCACCTGGGTTGCATTTCCCGGTTACTGTATCCCACACTTTTGTTTTTTCTAATATACTTCCATACTGGTAGAACATATGCTATGGTAGCTTCCTAAGAAGGCTGTGTGAGACATGAACTTTTTGAGATCACTTATGCCTGAAAATATGTTTTCCATGTCTTTAATTGCCCTTCAGGTTGGATAGTTTGGTTCACTATAGAAGTTAAAGTTGGAAATAATTTTCCCTCAGGATTTGCAAAACTATTTCCTACCAATTTCTTCAAGCTTTTAGTTACTATTGACAATTCTGTAACCATTCTGATTTGTCATCATTAGTAATACGATGTATAACTCCTGCTACCTCCAGGAAGCTTGTGAAAATTTCTCTTTGTCCCTGGTGGCTGTATCTTTTTTTTTTTTAAGCTTTTTATGCTTTTTTTTTTGTTATAAGAAAATGGGTTAATGTTCAGTGAACTTATGTGGAAAAGAAAAAGATGACCCATAATCCCATCTCTTTGAAATTATCTTCATTAACATTTTTATATCTGTTTTGCATCTATAGCTACACATATTAAGTTTTTAAAAATTATTTTTAACCGTATTTTGTTAACAAATTCTCTAATAACTGGCTTCTTTGCATTTATGCTGTTAATTCACATTTGGATGATGATCCATAGTCCCTCAAGATCCTAAAACATTTGAATGTATCCGTCTCACCATTCATTCACTAAATATGTGTGAAGAATCTTGCTAGATGCCAGAGTGCCGAGTCAGTATGAATTCTAGTAACTACCCTGAGATTGGAAACAAAGTGCCAGCGGTGTTGGGACATTTCTAATTCATTGAGCTGCCACTTAGTGTGCCTTTAATTCTGGAAACATATGGCCTTCACTTTAGGAAAGAATTTTCTTGACTTATTTCATTGGTGATATATTGCCTCCAGTTTGTCTATCCTGTCAGTCATCCCTATTATTTACATGTTGCTAATTTTAAAAATTTCTTTTCTTTCCTATTTTCCATTTCTTATTTTCTTCTGGGAGATTTCCTAAACTTCAACTTCCAGCATCGTTATGAGTTTTTCTAAGAACATCTTTTTATTTTGATGTACATATTTTAGTATCCTGTTCTTTTTTTTTTTTTTTTTTGTAGAGACAGAGTCTCACTTTATCACTCTCGGTAGAGTGCTGTGGTGTCACAGCTCACAGCAACCTCCAGCTCTTGAGCTTAGGCGATTCTCTTGCCTCAGCCTCCTGAGTAGCTGGGACTACAGGCGCCCACCACGTCCAGCTTTTTGTTGCAGTTTGGCCAGGGCTGGGTTTGAACCCTCCACTCTCAGTATATGGGTCAGGTGCCCTACTCACAGAGCCACAGGCACCACCCTAGTATCCTGTTCTTATTTCATTAATTTCCTGAGAAATTAATGATAATTTCACTGTATATTTTATATTTCTGTTTATTTTCTGTTTCCTCCAAGTTGCTTTGCCTTTGGCTATCTACTTATAATTAAGAGCTGATTAGAAATTCTAAATAGTGGATGGAGGTTATGGGTTGTGGGCTTAACTTTATATGTTTGAGCCATTCATTGGTGAACTCCAAATGTAACTATTTTTAGATCTTTCTTCTTGGGGTGGTCAAATTTTCCAGAGAGGCCTCCTCCTACAGGCTAAGGGCCTGGCTGCCAGTTTCTTGGGATCTTGGGGGTGTGGGGTGGGGGCAGAGGGTTAGATGGGCTTAGCCTATGTTTGCTTAATTCCTTTAGTAACTCCAGTTTAGTATTCCTTTAGTAATTTCAGTTTAGTATTACTCTAGTAATTTCAGTTTATATTCCTCTAGTAATTTCAGTTTACTCCCCCCTCACCTAAAATCCTCTGATCTAGAAACTCTCTGTTTAAGCTATGCAGAGAATAAACCTTTACAATTTTATCAGGGTCGGAGGGAGTGATCTAGAGATCTGACTACTTGCTTCTTAATAGTTTCAACTGATTCTTCCACTTCAGCTTCATGGGGTAACTTTGCTCTCATCTGATGCCTTATACCGGAATGAACTAATTTGAGCAAGGTACCATGCATATGAGCTGCTCTTAATTGGGCAGAGACACTGCATCAGGCCACCTCACAGGCTAGCCTATAAAAAGCTTTTGGAGGGTCAGGTACCGAAGTCTGGTCATCTGGTCGTGTTGTAACTATGCCCAAAAAGCTGCTTTTGAAACCTGTGGGCATCCAGGTGGTGCCTGTGGCTCAAAGGAGTAAGGCACTGGCTCCATATGCCGGAAGTGGCAGGTTCAAACCCAGCCCTGGTCAAAAACTGAAACCTTTGGGCATGAAGGAGACCCATAGATACTACTATTCTGCAGAGATAAGGTGTTCATTACCTGTAAGAAGAGGAGAATTGCCTTCAAAATTCTTGGCATTCGGATTGCAGCCATTCAGAAGAAGAAAACTGGCATTTTCTAAGAGGCAATTACTGACAGCCAAAAAAAGTGGTGTTTCACCATTGTGGGTTGTTTGCTCCCATGTGCTGTGTTTTGAAGCTGAAATACCACGCAGGTTAAGATGTAGAAATAAGTTTCAAATTTATTTCTCAGAAGTATCAAGAAGAGTAAAAGGGAGTTTACCTTTTAGGGTTATTTCCAAAATGTTCTTATTTATTTGCACTGCAGCCCTATGCAGGGGAATCCAGCCAATCTCATCTGCTTCCTCAAAAGCAGAATGGAACTGGGTTAAGTGCGACAATGCATCTTCCTCACCTATTGACAAATTGAGAACAGATTCACTTTTGGCACACATACAAGGCAGCCCATATTGCCTCTGAATTCCACCACCAAATTTAGTGTGTGAGACAACGGAATTCTAGCACCACCTTTTATGAAAGAGAATTCAAGAGGCATAGTAAGGCCTGTCATCTAGCCTTCCACATCACCTGGGCCTATGAGTGTCCCCAGTGTCAACAGCCCTTTCTAGGAGGAACCCTGGATCTCTTTGTTAAGTTGTGCTGAAGTATTTTCTCCCAGAAACAGCCACATCAGACTCTTGACAGTCCTGTGGACCCCCATGATGTTCAGCCTTTGGAAAAACCTGCCCTTAGGTTTTTAGAGCATCAGGGGAAATGCTGCCAATTGTCACCATCACATTTTACCACAGTTAAAACAGATAGAATAGGAAGAATACTTAACTGCCTCTATTTTTTCAACTATCTTCTTATAGTCAGCGCTCAAAAAGGAATGGAAGCTGCACAGAAAAAAAATACATATGTAATTCCAAAACTGAGGGGAAAAAAAGGTATCTGATAAAAATCAGAAGGAAAGGGTAAAGGCAGTAGTAGTCAGCAAGGGATGAACTCTCAGATGAGACAATGACTGAAGCTTTCTAGAAATACTTCTATCTGTAAAATGTTTTCCTAGAATGTGCTCTTAACATGTTCTAGGTAAATTCCTTCCCCATATCTGCCTTCCCTCATTAGACTGATAGCTTCTTTAGGGTAAGGACTGTCTGAGAGCCTGGAATGCAGGAAGCTCTGAGTCAGTGTTTGCTGAACTGAATCAAACCTGCCTATACTGAAATGTCTCATTATTGCATGGTAAATTTTAACAGCCACCTTACAGTATCACTTGGAAGCCAGACTTCCCAAGTGTTCAGGAAGCTAATTCCTCTTTCACCCAAAGATCTTAAATTAAAGCTGACTCAGTCTTTTTCTCTTTCCATTTCCTTTCCATTCCTCAAGGCTTTATTTTGTGTCTACATCGATCCTAGAGCCACTGCACTTGTCTTTGCCATGCTCAACCTCAAAGGCATCCTGCTGGTAATAGGCCATAGCCTCAAGATGTGGGGGGACACTGTCTGTGTATTGGCATCTTGGTTTCTGACTCCCCCTTTTCTAGACTGAGAGAAACACGGTTATCCAGCACCCACTTGCCCTTTCTCACTGTTGCCTCTCTGATGACTTAACCTGCTGGCCTCATCCCCTACCTTTCCCCCCTCAAAAAAACACTATCTTGCTTAAGGATTTAGGTAAGTAAAGGATGATCACATGGGAGTTTGGGATTAAAAACACCAAAATTTTAAGAAAGAGTTAAAATCCATTTGGTTCTCTACACTGGCTAAGAATATTGCTCTACACTGTAAGTTTTAAATGTCATGTTCCTGAGTGAATGTAGTGTGTGTTTGAGTAGCATTGTGTATGAATGGGCCCCACAGGTGCATTCACCCTTTAGTAGTAGTACAGCCCCTCAGTGTAATCGAGAAAGAAAGGACATGGGTGGTGCCTGTGGCTCAAAGGAGTAGGGCACCGAACCCATATGCCGGAGGTGGCGGTTTCAAACTCAGCCCTGGCCAAAACCACAAAAAAAAAAAAAAAAAAGAAAGGACAAAAAACACAAAGCCTTAAGCTCTTTGAATACTTCCTTTACCAAATGAGCTTGGTTCTAAACAGCTGGAGGCGGGCCTACCTTGGAAACAGCCCCTCCTGCCCCTTGCATCCTTAGAGCATACCCTCATACACGCCATGCTCAACATTCCCTTTCCCAAGTGAGAGCTGGTGAGAAATTCCACACTTCTCTGTAACTTTACATTGTGGGGTTTTTTTTTTTGAGACAGAGCCTCAAGCTGTCCCCCTGAGTATCGTGCTGTGGCATCACAGCTCACAGCAACCTTCCAATTCCTGGGCTCAAGCAAGTCTCCTGCCTCAGCCTCCCAAGTAGCTGGGACCACAGGCGCCCACCACAATGCTATTTTTTTTGGTTGCAGCCATCATTATTTGGTGGGCCGGGGCTAGATTTGAACCCACCACCTTAGGTGTATGTGGCTGGTGCCTTAGCCACTTGAGCCACAGGCGCCGAGCCACATTGTGGGGTTTTTGTTGTTGTTGTTTGTTTTTTTGAGACAGAGCCTCAAGCTGTCTGCCTGGGTAGAGTGCTGTGGCATCACAGCTCACAGCAATCTCCAACTCCTGGGCTCAAGCAATTCTCCTGCCTCTGCCTCCCAAGTAGCTGGGACTACAGGCACCCACCACAACGCCCAGCTATTTTTTGGTTGCAGTTGTCATTGTTGTTTGGTGGGCCTGGGCTGGATTCGAACCTGCCAGCTCAGGTGTATGTGGCTGGCACCTTAGCTGCTTGCCACAGGTGCCGAGCCTCGATTGTGTTTTGTTATAAATTTTTGTACCCTTCTTTTGTTAAAGATGCACAGTTGGCTCTTTGGGTTTTTTTTTTTTTTTCAAACAAGCCCTTAGCTTTTCTTTTTTCTCGGGGGAACGTGAGCTGATGTTCTTATTTAAGATTTTGGGTTTGTTTACTATACTTTCCACTGTATTTTAGCCAGAAATTCTCTAGTGATCTGAAGCAATGAGACTGAATACCAGTTTTTTTTTTTTTTTTTTTGAGACAGAGCCTCAAGCTGTCCCCCTGGGTAGAGTGCCCTGGCATTACAGCTCACAGCAACCTCCAACTCCTGGGCTCAAGCAGTCTCATGCCTCCGCCTCCCAAGTAGCTAGGACCATAGGCGCCCGCCACAACGCCTGGCTATTTTTTGGTTGCAGCTGTCATTGTTTGGCGGGTCCGGGCTGGGGATTCGAACCCACCACCTTAGGTGTACGTGGCAGGCGCCTTAGCCGGTTGAGCTATAGGCGCTGAGCCTGAATACCAGTTTTAAATTATGTGTTGGCAAGTTGCCTTATATTAAAAAAGACAAAAAATCGGCTCGGCGCCTGTGGCTCAAGTGGCTGAGGCGCCAGCCACATGCACCTAGGGTGGCGGGTTCGAATCCCCAGCCCGGGCCCGCCAAACAACAATGATGGCTGCAACCAAAAAAAAAAAGATAGCCAGGCGTTGTGGCGGGCGCCTGTGGTCCCAGCTACTTGGGAGGCTAAGGCAGGAGACTCACTTGAGCCCAGGAGTTGGAGGTTGCAGTGAGTGTGATGCCATGGCACTCTACCCAGGAGGATAGCTTGAGGCTAGTCTCAAAAAAAAAAAAAATAAAAAAAAAAAAAAAAATTTGGGGAGGGTAAACAGGCCACACCACAAGTTAACAAGGGCAGTAAACACGGGT
>CAUYTI010033883.1:0-11431 GCA_963575145.1 Galago senegalensis
GGCGCCCGCCACAACGCCCGGCTATTTTTTGGTTGCAGCCGTCATTGTTGTTTGGCGGGTCCGGGCTGGGGATTCAAACCCGCCACCTTAGGTGTACGTGGCTGGCGCCTTAGCCGGTTGAGCTATAGGCGCCGAGCCGAAATATTTCTAACCATTCATTCTCTATTGTGATTTTTGCTGATGCCCAAGATTTAACCTTTTCCTTATCAATATATTTTTTAATAATGATACCTCATAAGTCATAAGTGTCACTTTCAAGGCTGGCACTAGACTTTTTGCCACCACTATAAAATATAAGTAATACAAGTACTGTCTGCTAAATTCATGAAATAAATACATAAATTACTTACCTAAATTATCTGAATAGCTGATTTGTTGACATCACTTGTTTACCTAGCACTAGCATGCAGTACGATGTGTATCATCTGAGAGGCAGTTAACAAAATGTTTTTGTGGTTGCCAATGCCAAAAAATGCCATTGTTTATTAAGTCCAAACAATGGTGGTCAAATTCTAACAACTGATCAACAATGCGAACTTTGATAAGCAGTTCTCAATAAGCAGTTCTTGATAATCAGTTCTCAACAATTATTTGTTAATATTAAAGTTTAACATTATAAAATTAACAAAAATAATATAAAACTCATATCCTGGCAAAATAGCCACATGGCAGCTGAAAACCATATATTCCCTTCCTGTTCTCCCATCATTCCCTAGCTTGTCATGCATTCTTTCCAAAAATCGGGACTT
This sequence comes from Galago senegalensis, assembly GCA_963575145.1. Lineage (NCBI taxonomy): Eukaryota > Metazoa > Chordata > Mammalia > Primates > Galagidae > Galago > Galago senegalensis. Next base: position 750 of record CAUYTI010033883.1, read on the forward strand.
TTTGGCTTGGTGCCTGTGGCTCAAGCAGCTAAGGCGCCAGCCACATACACCTAAGGTGGCGGGTTCGAATCCCCAGCCCGGGCCCGCCAAACAACAATGACAGCTGCAACCAAAAAATAGCCGGGCGTTGTGGCAGGTGCCTGTAGTCCCAGCTACTTGGGAGGCTGAGGTAGGAGACTCGCTTGAGCCCAGGAGTTGGAGGTTGCTATGAGCGTGATGCCATGGCACTCTACCCAGGGGGATAGCTTGAGGCTCCGTCTCAAAAAAACAAAACAAAACAAAAACAAAAACAAAAATCAGGACTTTTTAAAAACACCATGGGACACAGGACAAATTGTTAAAAATTGGGACTGTCCTGCCAAAAGTGGGACGTCTGGTCACCTTAAAGAGACAATATTTAAGAATAGGTGTTCTGCAATAACATTTCTAGAAATCATTTTTTTGGACATCATGCCTTATCTACAAAATAGCTTTAGAGAATCTTGTTCTACCTTAGCCTCTCCAGTTCTCTGATCTATGGATCACAGCACATCACTCTTGGGGTGGAAGACCTTATTCCTACCTCTTTTGTCTTGAGAAGAATGGAATATGGACAACATTCTCTCCAGGGGGGTCTGTAAGGCTCACTGGCACCAGGAGACAGAGCTGCGCCTGCCATTTTCGCTATAATACTTCTTTACAGGAACACATGAGACGTTTCTGAATGAGGAACATGGACTTCATGGTGTTGCGTTTAATAGGAAGCCTGTTTAAGAGTATGGCCACCCCCTACCACCACTCATACTGGTCAGCACAGCCCCAGGGATGGGACAGCCACACAGCCTTGTGCTATGGCATGTCATACCGAGCCTTACAAACTCCTCTGTCACCATTAACAGTACACTGAAAGCCATCTTTATACCAGTAAGTTTAAACTAGCTCACCTAAATTCTACCTTTATTTGTATGTGCACTTAGCATTTATTGACCTGTTTATTAACCATTTATTGACCTGTCTCTGCTGGTAGCGGGAGACAAGCCTACTCTTGAGGAGTGTTATCAAGATTAACTCTATCGTACAAATCAGGTCACATGTGAGAGTGCAAAGGTGAGTCATCAATAATTAGACCAGAACAACAGGGACAATCTGGATCGAATGATGATCCTACCAAAGGTGGGTCAACAGTTGTTCTTTTCAACTAATCTTTAACCTGGAGAATGAAGTCCACTGACTGATGTTCAAGTCCCCTACCATGAGGCCCTGGTGCATCATTTCCCCCAGGATAAACCAGTGGCCAGAAGGATCCAAGCTTGTAGTGGTTAAGAGCACAGGCTCAGACTTGGGTTGGAATTGTAGCTCCCCTGCCTACCAGGACCCAGGAATTTAGGATAAAGGGAGGCGTCATGGCAAAGGGAGACAAGTGTCCATAAGTGGCGACTGGGAGCCACACTACCTGGGTTTGAATTCAGGTTCATAACTTGCTAGCTGTGCAAATTAAGTTCCCTGTGCCTCAGTTTTCTAATCTGCAAGTGGCAATAATAACAGCATTATTCACTGGGCTTCACTAAATGTGAAGGGCTAGCATAGCCTCTGGCTCAGCCATACCAGCCACCCTCACTGAGTTGCCGCTGTCTCGACATCTGTGCCTTACTCCCCTAGAATACCCTTTTCATGTCTCTCTACTTAAAAAACTACTCAGTGCAAATATTCTAGGCCAGACCCCAATCTCTTCCTCTCCTGTCTTCGGGACTTTTGAGCCTGGGGCCTTTCAACAACTCCCTGATGAAACAATTCTGGGCAGATCTCCCCTGAGCTTCTGGGGCACCTCGTTTGTGTCAGATTACCTTCAGTCCATCCCTCCCCATTTCCTGGTCACCCTTTCCACACCTGCTTTGTGCCCAAAGCTGGCCTGCGTGGACCACGTCAGTAGGCTCCCTTATCCTCTGGTCCGGTATGTCCAAGGGGAAGTGTGGACAGGAGACTGGAGGGATGGAGGCAGGATGAGGAGGTTGGGGGATTCATTCTCCTTGCTGTCTCCTGCAGGGTCACACTGCATGCTGCCCTGTCCCTTATAATAGATCTATTTTTAGATGCTCCTCAAATTACCCAGCTTGAACGGACCTTCAGGAGCTGGGACTCTGTTCAAGTGCTGTGCATCTCTGACACTAGAGATGGGACCTGCATCTTAGGATCTTAGTACCTGCTGCTACTCAGTAAATGTCCCCCAAATCTGTGCTTCTCAGTATACCTCTTGAGCTTCATATTAAATATTGTATCTCCATATAACTGACCTTTGTTTTTCAGTAATAATTTCTGGAGACCATTAGTCACAAAGACAAACCACCTTCTTAGCAAGCTGATGAGCTTGGACTGACTCTGAAGCTGCGATGAGAACAGGAAGGACATATTGCCCCCAGGTGGCAAGTATCTGCGCAGCGCAAGGGAAGTGAAGTGAACAGAGAGCTGGACCAGGCCAGCCTCTGGAATAATCCTACCTGTGCTCGGTTCTGACATGCAGCAGGTGCTCTCAGTAAACGTTAGTTGTATTCACGAATAGATGCAACCCATTCTGTTGCTTGTAAATATATTCACAGATGCTCTGAGGGCTACGTACCTTTTTTGAGTTTCCGTACCGCCAGCATACGGTGCTGGGCAGATAATTCCCAGATCCGAAGTGTTTTATCATCACTTACTGTTGCACAGATGGGCAGGAGAGGGTGAGCAGCCAGCCCCCACACCTCCCCTTCCATGTGCCCCTGTGGGAGTGGAAAAAGGGCAACATAAGCTCGGCTCCGCTTTCAGGCCAGCTCTTCCTCGGCCTTGTGCTGGATTTTCGGCCCGAGAGCATCCCAACAGGCACACACACAAATCAACACAGCTGGAGCTTCCTTTACCCAAAATGATCACACTAAATAATTGTTTTCATTTGAACTTGAATCTACACCTAGGCCTACAGAATGCCAAATCATTCATCTGGAAAGCAAAACCTGGGCTCTTTGCTTAGTAGTTTTATTTTATATGACACCAAACATCTTCTTACTTAGAAACATCCAGGTGAACGGTGAAATACCCTCATTTTATTCTGCTTGATGCTGAATAAACACAATATATGTACCTCTTAGAAAAGCAGCTTGATCATAAGGACACAAACTGCTTCTTTCAATAAAATCGTATTCTAAAAGACGTGGGTACCACCTGTCTTTGCGATAACAGTGTTCTCATTATTTATGCAGCTTTAGTCCTTGGAACGCACAGCATACTGGTAAAGCAGAAATAAAGAGCAGGATTTGCATTTCCAGTGTCCTAGGTGTAGAGCACCTGTTCACAAATTGGTCTATCCACACGCCACACTGAACATCAGAGACCAGGGAGGTGCTGGACGTGCACTGGACCAGTTCCATATGCTTATAGCTTATCACACATGCACTTGGCTGGCTTAAAATAATGAACAACTAAGAAGGAGAAAATGACTTTGATTCCTATAATTTATCACTCAATAATGCAGTGCAAAGAAGAGTTCATTTAGTGCTACAGAGCAATAAAACAGACCCAATTATTTACTGAATTTCTGCTTTTAATGGTTAATTATAAAAACGTTTTGCTTAGTCAAGCAAAAAAGGAAGACCACACACAGGCATCTAAAAGGTGTTTGTAGCTGAAATGCTTTGGGGAACAGGTGGCTTTCCAAACAGAAATTGGGTGATTCCAATTTAACTGGGAAGCTACTTGAACAAAACAGTAATTGGGCTGAAGATGCAAAGTTCCATGTACAGCTGAAGATCTGAGAGAATGAGTGCCTGAGGGGCACACACATGGGTTTTAGATTGATTTGATTTGGGGGCATCCTACATCCCCAGTTTTCTTCTCTTCAGAAGCCCCTCAACTTGACAGTCCTGGTCCCATCCTCCCAGACCCAGCTCTGTGCGGGGCTCCTCTACGGACTCAGTCCCTTTGGAAGTGTGCGTGAGGACAGGGTTGTTGTGGGTTCTGAGATCCTTTCAGACAACTGCTTCATCCTGCTTTCAAGATTCTATTTCCTTTATCTAATCTGATTATTAATGCTTGTGTGACTCAGGAATGAACAGTGAGTGAGACAGGCTAGAAGAAACTTTTGGCTTTTTACATAAAAAGACAGGGTCTTGCTCGATTGCCCAGGCTGGAGTGCAGTAGCATGAACATGGCTCACTGCAGCCTCAAAGTCCTGGGCTCAAGCGACTGCTGGCAGTCCCAGGAGGGCAGGAAGCCCTTGTTCCACTGTGCACACCACAGAGCACAGGGCTGACCTTGGCGGGAGCCCAGCAAACATCAGTGGAACTGAACTACTCAGTTCCACCTAAAAGGAAACAACAAACGACAGGATGGAAGAGGAAAGAGAGATGCTGAGAAAAAAGGGAAAGAATGGGGCACTTGTGAGGAGAGAAACGGTGGTAACCAGTTCTGATCTGAAGTCTCCCAGCCCCACGGGCCGCCCCATAGCTCACGGGCTTTCCCACAGTAGCCACACTAGGAAATGTGGGGAGCAGACCGGTGCAGAGACAAACCTTGGTTTGAATCCCTCCCCTGTAGTTCTTAGCATGTGGTTGTGAGCAATTAACTGGGCTTTGGGTTCCTTATCTACAAAACATTTGCAACTGAGCAAATCTGTTGCAGAGATGAGAGGGAAATTTTGCACAATAGTATGGCCTGGCACATATTAGATGCTCAGGGAGTGGTAGTTGTGATTTTTATTACCAGAACAACGGAAATGAATACAGGAAAGAACAGAATTGTAGAGAGATAGTGAAAAGCATTTATCACTCAGGTTCACAACCTACTTAAATAAAATTACCTCAATGATGACATAATACTTGTTAAAGTGAGAAGACTTAGAGTTTAAATCTCATGATTTAAAAATCATATCACATATTACAGTATAAATCTTCTAAAATATTTAGCAATATGGCATGTATGGGATCAATCTAAATGGGCAAACTTATGGGATTAACAAGAAATACTTTTCAATAAAATTAAATAAAACATTATGATCAGAAAGAAAGAAAAATCAGTTTGGAAGGGAATAATTAAAAAGTAAGAACAGCTGGAGAACCAAGAATTCACGCTTCAAGGATGCACAGTCTCCATCCTGGCTGGTTAGAAGGTCTGTTTTCAATGCTGTATTTTTTTTTCTTTTTAAAATACAGATTTATTCAGGACATCCAGGGTAGGGCTTGGACATGTATATTTTAAAACCTTGAAGTGTTCTGGGCCACGGCGTGTGTGTAGACCTATTTCCAAGGTACTGTAAATCAGAGGGACCCTCTCAGAAGGACTCTGGGGTTCACCCCGACCACAGCAAGCCTGCAGGCCCAACTCAGATCAAGGGAAGGAGAGGTAATAGCTTCCCTGGACCCACAAAATCCCACTGCATACTCTTCTCACTCCAACTACTCCAACTTCTGAACGCACATCATTCACCCCTCCCCATCCTTGAGGCGTGAATTCTTGGTTCTCCAGCTGTTCCCTGATGGTCCATGTGTCACCAAACAGGGCCTACTCACCTTCCCATCCCACACGCCTCACCCTGAGGGGAGACGGTATCATTTCTTTCTCCTTGAGGATTTTGATGATGTTTATTTTAACTTGATTTTGCCTAAATCTGACTCTTGCGGGGAGAGGCAGGAAAAGGGCAGTTCATATGTTTATGTGAGTCAAGGCTGAGACTAGAGCTCCCGCACACCCCCAAGAGATGGTCACATGTTTGGTGTGGAAGAAGCACGTAGCGTGTCTCGTTAGTTTTATGGATGGACAGATCAAGAGGACACGCACCTATGGTGCTTCCCCCATACTTGGACCTGATGTAATGATGAGATTCTGGACTTGGAGCAGGTCCTCTAACTGGCCATGTCTCCCGAGGACTGGGCAGGGGTATTTTGCGGTGTAAATGATAGCAATAATTGGTGGCCAGAGTGGACCATGAAGGACAGACTCTTGACTGATGTGGCCTCACGGCCCTCCTGACTTCCACACTGTTGCATGTCACTTCCCTTCAAAACAGGGCATGACCCATGGCTTGTTTCTAACCAACAGAATACAGTGAAGATGATGGAATGTTCGTGCTTAGAGGTGTATGATGATGTGATTATGCTAGAGAAGACTGTGGTGTCTGTTTTTTCCACTCTTGCTACGTTTGTGGAAGCAGGCAGCTATACTGGGTAGCCCTTATGTAACAAGAAACTGGGGGCAGCCTCTAGCAGCTGAGGTGGCCTCTGGTCAGCAGCCAGCAAGAATAAAAGCCCTTGGTCCTATGATGATAAGAAACTGAATTCTGGCTTGGCACCTGTGGCTCAAGCGGCTAAGGCGCTAGCCACATACACCTAAGGTGGTGGGTTCGAACCCCCAGCCCGGGCCCGCCAAACAACAATGATGGCGGCAACCAAAAAAATGGCCAGGCATTGTGGCAGGTGCCTGTAGCCCCAGCTACTTGGGAGGCTGAGGCAGGAGACTCGCTTGAGCCCAGGAGTTGGAGGTTGCTGTGAGCATGTGATGCCATGGCACTCTACCCAGGGGGAAAGCTTGAGGCTCTGTCTCAAAAAAAAAGAAAAAAAAGAAACTGAATTCTGCCAAAAATCTCAGCTGCGCATCAGTCCTATAACCACAAGGAACTGAATTCTGCCAGTAACCTCAGTTGACCCTCAGATGAGACTGCAACCCTGGCCTTTACTGGCCTTGCAGAACCCTGAGCAGAGGACGCGGTAGACTCCTGATCTACCAAAACTATGACATAATAAACATGTGTTGTTTTAAGCTGCTACATTTGTTGCAATTTGTTATAACAAGATGTAACCAATCAACACTTGCATCACAGACAGTGCCTCCTTAAATTTTGTGCCCTAAGCATCCCCTTTGCCTCTCCCACTCCCAGCCCTCATACAACACAGCACCTGAATGAGCAGTGTCATTGGGCCGCTCTTATCAATTTCCAGAATCTCTCCATTTTTGGTTCCCACCAGGATATGTCCATGTCCCAAAGTGATGGCGCGAATTGAAGGATTATCTTCCAAAAGCAAACCTGCGAGTGAGGGGAGATGTTTGATATTTAATTGAACAATAACAAAAGAGACTGATTATCAGTATAAATTCGACTTTTATAGTTCCAAAGTACTAGGTACTAGGCAGTCAACAATCCTCGACAAAGAGGATCATGTTCAGGGGCAAAGAGCTCTGAACGTGGGAGAAGAGAAAGAATTGATTTGTAATAGTTTTCCAAGAATGCTAGCACTATCATCTCCATCCCCGAGAACAGAAAGACTTCTATTGCATATTTCAGAATGGCACCTTTTGAGCTAGTTGACAATGCTGCTCTTTTAATGGCATAAGTCTTCAAGCATCTTTCAAACATATCATCCCAGAGCTCCACGATTCCATCCTTTCCACCTGTTACAAAGCCCTGTGAAGGCATACATGGTAGGCATTACACACACATCAAACTGGCCAGTGACCCACGCAGCCCCGAGAGGGTTCCCCCAAGGGTGAGGCAGCTCTGGGATGGTTACCTATTCCAAAAACTATATGAGACTGAAAAATCTTTTATGGTAAGAACATTTGTCATAAAATATTTTCTGGAAGCTACTCTCCCCCACCTTCCCAGCAGGATTAAACACATTTTCATTGTGTCCACTGCACTCTCCTCAGGACACGAGTTCCTATGATACAGGGGCAGCCCCCCAAACTAGCAGAGCTTCTGCTACCTCATATGCTCCTACATTATGAATTGGGATTAATAGGATTAAGATCACAATTTAAAATGATTGTTAAATGAGAAAGGAAAAAACCATCATTATTTAAGAGTAACTTAGGTACTCAATATAACAAAACTATTCCATTATTTGTTCAATGAACATCAAATTCTGCAATTAAAGCCCAGATTAATTTTTACAAAACCTGGAAAGTAAAAACATGTTGGACTTTTTTTTTTTTTTAACTGAATAGTGATCTTCATTCTTGTTCTAAGTTTGTGACTTTTTGGCTTTTCTAGTTTTCCCTTCTGGCAATTTATCATATATACCAATTGTTCTTGGAAGAGGTCTTTGTTTGTTTGTTTGTTTTTAAGAAAAATACTGAGTGATTCATTGTTTTCTCCAAAATTTTTAATTTGAGCATTTCAATGAAATTTACAAGGAAATAATATTTTGAAGTACATTATATTAAATGGCCTTATTATAGAAGTTGTACCCAGAGAAATTCAATCCCAAAATTAAATAAATGTACCATATTATATTGTGATACCATGTTTCCTCGAAAATAAGACCTACCCCCAAAATAAGCCCTAATAGTATTTCTATGCATTTGTTAAATATAAGCCCTACCCCGATAATAAGACCTAGTGATGGGCATGGCTATGCATTTCAGCACGGAAAGGAAGACATCCCCTGAAAATAAGCCCTAGTGTGTCTTCTTGAGAAAAAATAAATATAAGACAGTGTTTTATTTTCGGGGAAACACGGTAGCTTTGTCTTTCCCCAGGATATGTGCAGCTTCACTTACCACACAAGAGCATTTAAACAAGTTCTCATGTCTACTTTCAGGCCTACAGAAATTCTTAATTCTGCTTTAATCTTTTCTAACATTTGCAGTTTAACCAAAAACATGTTTGCCAGTAATGGCACTTAACCATTAGATGTTAGATGCACAACCATTACACTTGCACATCTAACAAGAACCTACTTTTGTGGTGGGCTAAACAAATTTACCAGGGGACAGGTAAATGAAAAATGAGGCTTGGCTTAGCCAGATGTTCTGGGTTACTTAGACTGGAAGTCAGAAAGCACAGATGAACTGGTACCACCAAATAAACCTTGGTATTTGCTGGCAAGTTGCTTGAAGAAGGTGTTTCAATGGCATGGAAAGCATGATGGTGTAAATGTTTGTTCCCTCCAAAATTCATCTTGCAATTTAATTGCCATTGTAACAGTATTGAGAGATGGGACCTTTAAGAGGTGGTTAGAACTCTTAAAAGAGTTGGGGCCCTCATGAATGGGTATTGGCATTCCTGCAATAGCAGGTTCATCATAGAAGGTGAACTTGGCCCCCTCTCACTCTCTTTTCCCTTCCCCCTTCTGCTCTGGGATGGTGCAGCAAGATACAAGCCCTTGATCTTGGGCTCCCCAAACTCCAGAACTGTGAGCTAATAAATAGTTCCTTATAGATGACCTAGTTTCAGGAATTCTGCTATCGCAGCAAAAATAGACCAAGACAGAAGGTAAGTGAACACTGCAAGGAATACTGCAAGGTAGGTGGCCAGACTAGAGCAACAAGGGACTGGGTAGAAATACGGCTGGTGAACACACTTCCCTCTAACCCTCTTGCTAAAGCTGACCCTGTCTACACAGGAGCAAACTGGTTATGAATATGACTTCTGGCCATAACAAACCGATACATGGGACAGTAATCTAACTACTTGGAAATTCAGGTCTCTGCTCATTTTACCCCCAAGGAGGAAAACAGTGCTGAACTACTTCTCAATGCCCTTCTGTTCCTATGTGTTGACATTGATCCTGACACTTCTGAAGGGGCCCTGCCTAGGGAGAGCCAGGAGAAGCAAGTGTGAAAAAAGCTGAGAGAGACTGCACACAAAGAAAGAACTATACACCCTCAATGATTCCCCAAATTAATAAAAAACAAGCAACAAAGAAACAACTCTAAACAGAAGGGATTATAACACGTGTGTGTTCTTCTCCCTCTCTCCCCTCTGCTGAGTTTCATGACAGGACTGTTTTTAGTCACAGGTAACCCCTTGGGAGCCTTCCTAAGACTGTCTTATAATTTTAGGAAGCTGATGAGGAAAATGAATTCTGAGAAACAAGCTATACCTTATCCAATGCGTACATAGCAAACACAGGACCGTCGTGAGCTTTCACCGTCTTTAGCAGCAGAATATCTTTCCAAATAAAAATGTCTCCAGTAGCAGCTCCCGAGAACACTAGATCTTCCATTCGCCCGTAAGAAACACACATCATTGTTTCCAATTTTCCAACATTTCCAAAAGTTCCTCTTTTAGAGATGAAGCCTCCACCTGGAGTAGACCAAGAATAAGTATTAAAAAGAATTAATTGACAACTTTCTATGAGCGTGTAGATAATGAAAAACTTGGTGCACCTATGAAACGCATTACTTGAACTGTGGTATATGTAAACCATAAAATAATATTCAGCCATAAAAATGATGGGGACTTTACATCTTTTATATTAACCTGGATGGAGTTGAAACATATTCTTCTTAGTAAAGTGTCACAAGAATAGAAAAGCAATTATCCAATGTAGTCAATACTATTATGAAGCCAGCAGATGATCTAATATACACCCACATAAAAGAAAAAATCAATTCAAGTTTGGGGGAGGGGGAATGAGGACTGAGGTGGAGCGGAGGAGGGGGGGATTGGTGTGCTCCCACTTAATGGGCATAATGTCAGGGTATATGGCACACCTCTTGGGGACAGGACACAACTCTAAGATAGGGTGACCAGATTTTAACATAGGTAAGGCGGGACAACATGGGGGGGCAGGGCAGGTCGGGGGCGGGGCAGAGCAGGGCCTGACAACAATGCAAACTTTGATAAGCAGTTCTTGATAATCACTTCTCAGCAATTATTTGTTATTATTACAGTTTAACATTATAAAATTAACAAAAATAATATAAAACTCATATTCTGGCAAAATAGCCACATG
>CAUYTI010033887.1:0-13106 GCA_963575145.1 Galago senegalensis
CTCCAACTCCTGGGCTCAAGCGAGTCTCTTGCCTCCGCCTCCCAAGTAGCTGGGACCACAGGCGCCTGCCACAACGCCCGGCTATTTTTTGGTTGCAGCCGTCATTGTTGTTTGGCGGGTCCAGGCTGGGGATTCAAACCCGCCACCTTAGGTGTACGTGGCTGGCGCTTTAGCCGGTTGAACTATAGGCACCGAGCCATGAGCATTTCCTTTTAAGTGTCATGTCAGTGCTTAAAAAGTTCTAGATTCTGGAGCATTTTAGATTTTTGGATTTAGGATGCTCAATTAATGTTACTGTGAGGTAAGATTAGAGGCAGGATAGATTTAGGGAAAAGGGTAACCAAAGTAAACTCCATGAAAGCAGAGATTTTAGTCTGTCTTATTCCATGCTCCTAGAATAATGCTTGGCATAAAGTTCTCAGTAAATATATGTAAAATGAATCAATCAGTCAATCAGTTCTCATTTCTTTCTTTCCACCTCTTCAGTCAAATCAATAGCAAGTTCTGTTGGCTCTGCCTCTAAGATAAAACCCATACTGGACCACTGACTTTTATCTTCGTTGTTACCAATGTGGTGTAAGCCACTGTCTGTTGTGGCCAAGATTATTGTGATAAGTTTAAGTTTTATTTTTAAGTAAGGGGGGGGGTCAGCCAGGTGCAGTGGCTCATTCTTGTAATCCTAGAACTCTAGGAGGCTGAGACGGAGGATCCCTTGAGCTCAGGAATTAGAGAACCATATGAGCAAGAGTGAGACTCTGTCTCTACTAAAAATAGAAAAAATTAATTGGGTATTGTGGCATGTACCTTTAGTCTGAGCTATTCAGGAGGCTGAGACAGGAGGATCACTGGAACTCACGAGTTTGAGGTTGCTGTGAACTAGGCTGATATGGGGCAATCTAGACTAGGCAACAGAGTGAGAGACTCTGTCTTTAAAAAAAAGGGGGGGGGCGAGTCTTGCTGTTACCCTGTCTGGTGTGCAGAGGCTACTCAGAGGCATGATCATAGTGTTCACAACTTTGAACTCCTGGGCTCCAGAGATCCTCTTGTCTCAGCCTCCTAAATAGTTGGGACTGTTTGCCCTTGCCAGTGTAGTAGCTTTTTTTTTTTTTTTTGATACAGAATCTCACTTTGTCACCCTTGGTAGAGTGCCATGGGGTCACAGCTCACAGTAAACTCAAGCTCTTGGGCTAAAGTGATTCTCTTGCTTCAGCCTACTGAGTAAGTGGGACTACAGGCACCAGCCACATGCCCAGCTAGTTTTAGAGATGAGTCTCGATTTTGCTTAGGCTCGTCTTATACTCCTGAGCTCAAGCAATCCACTGGCCATGGCCTCCCATAGTGCTAGAATTACAGGTGTGAGCCACTGTGCCCAGCCTGCAATAGCTTTTGACTAATTTGTCTCCTTCCTTTCATTTCTTTTCCTTGCACAACAACCAAATTGATTTTTGGGAAACATTAGATCTGGTCACACTCATAATAAAATCCAAAGTCCTTACCATACCTACAAAACCGTAACTAATACCGACAACCATTTCTATTTAGCCTGATGATTTACTAACCTCCTCTCCTCTTGTAGCACGTAGTCACATGGCCTTCATCTCCTTGACCTCAGGGTCTTGTACCTCTTATTTTCTCTGCATGTGAAGTTTTTCCTGCTGGTTTATTTATTTCTAAAGCTGTATAACAAATTACTATAAACATAACAGCTTACATCAGTGCTCTTTATTTTCTCACAGTTGCTATGGGTATAGGGTCTTAGCTGAAATTAAGGTATTGGCAAGGGCTACAACCTCATATAAATCTTGGAGTTTACATCCATGATACTCGTTCAGGTTGTTGGAAGAATTTCGTTTCTTGTGGTTGCAGGATGGAGGTCCTCATTTTCTTTCTGGCTAGTGGTTATTTTAGAGGGGAAACTTCTAGAGGCTGTCCTCTGATCCTTGCTATGTAGCCTTCTCATAAGATGGCAGTTTTCTTGGTCTTAGAGGCCAGCAGAAGAATTCAGGCCTCTCCCAGGTAATCTTTCAATTAATTCAAAGTGAACTGATTAATTATCTAGTCAGAGGAATGATATCCCATCATATTTACTGGTCTCACCCATCTGCAGGGGAGAGAATTATATAGGCTGTATATACTATGGGCAGGAATATTGAGGGCTATCTTAGAATTCTGCTTATAGTAATTCACTCTCTGGTCTTTTAAGGATTCATATATGGTCTACTTTTATTACCTTTTATGCCTAAACAGTTTTGGAAGGCAAGTATTTTCTTTCTCCTTTATTTTTTTTCTCTTTCATATTAGCATTTTTACTGACATGCAGTAGACATTCCATTGTCAAATGATAAAAACAGCTAGTGATTCTCTTTTTCTTGTTTCTGTTGAGTAGTTACTAAATAAGAAAGGGAAAATAACTCCCAGCATTGAACCCAGTGCTGACAGCATCCACAATGTGCTTGAGTATTTAAGTATTAAAACAATCATATGAAATTATCTTTTCTTTATTAAGGTAAAACATACTTGAATATCTGGAATTCTGTGTAGTTCAACCTCTTTAGTATAAAAGGAAGGTCATTCTATAGAAGGAAAGTCATTTTCTTTTTTTTTTTTTCTGAATTTTTTTTTTTGGCCGGGGCCAGGTTTGAACCCACCACCTCTACTATATGGGGCTGGTGCCCTACTCGTTTGAGCCTAGGTGCTGCCCCATTTTCTTTTTTTCTTTCTTTCTCTTGGTGATAGATTAGGATTGTAAATGGTAATATGAGGGAGAATTTTAAAAATCATGATAAAAATAAAATTTCTAGTGTCCACTGTAGTATTTATTTTTTTGAATAGACCAACTATTATTTCCCAGTATCTGTAGATTTTGCGAAATAAATTATCTTAAGGAAGAACTAGAATGATTTGAAAAATTAGCCCCAAGGAGCATGAAGCTCCCCAGCTAGCAGTGGAGATGGAGGAAATTAAAACAAAAACATTTAAAGACTTGTGTGTGACAGACGTATTGTGTGAAGCTTGTGACCAGTTGGGATGGGCAAAGCCCACCAAGATTCAGATCAAAGCTATTCCTTTGGCCTTAACAAGGTTGTGATATCATTGGGCTGGCAGAAACTGGCTCTGGAAAAACAGAGGCTTTTGCTTTGCCCATTATGAATGCACTGCCAAGACACCCCAGCCTTTATTTGCCCTAGTTCTCACTCCCACTCCGGAGTTGGCTTTTCAGATCTCAACAGCAGTTTGAAGCCCTGGGGTCCTCTATTGGAGTATAGTGTGCTGTGATTGTGGGTGGAATTGAAATGTCTCAATCTCTGGCCCTGGCAAAAAAATCACATATAGTAATATCAACTCTGGGTCGACTAATTGACCGTTTGGATAATACAAAAGGCTTCAACTTAAGAGCTCTCAAATACTTGGCCATGGATGAAACTGACCAAATATTGAACATGGATTTTGAGACAGAGGTTGACAAGATCCTCAAAGTGATTCCCTGAGATCAGAAAACATTTCTCTTCTCTGCTAACATGGCCAAGAGGGTGCAAAAGCTTCAATGAGCAGCTCTGAAGAATCCTGTGAAATACTCTGTTTCCTCTAAATACCAGACAGTTGGGAAATTACAGCAATTCTATCTTTTTATTCCTTCTAAATTCAAGGATACCTATCTAGTCTATATTCTAAATGAATTGGCTGAAAACTCCTTTATGATGTTCTATAACACCTGTAACAATACTCAGAACAACTTTGCTACTCTGAAATCTTGGATTCACTGCCATCCCCCTCCATGGATAGATGAGTCAGAGTAAGTGTCTAGAATCCCTTAATAAGTTTAAGGCATTCCATTCTTCTAGCAACCAACGTTGCAAGCAGAGGTTTGGACATATCCCCTGTGGATGTAGTTGTCAACTTTGATATTCCTACACATTCCAAGGATCATATCCATCGAGTACGTTGAACAGCTAGAGCTGGGCACTCTGGAAAGGCTATTACTTTTGTCACACAGTATGATATGGAGCTCTTCCACCTCATAGAACACTTAATTGAGAAGAAACTACCTGTCTTTCCAACACAGGATGATGAGGTTATGATGTTGATAGAACGTGTGACTGAAGCCCAAAGATTTGCCTGAATGGAGTTAAGGGACCATGGAGAAAAAAAGAAGCACACGTGAGAGGACACGTGTGGTGCTGGGGACAATGATGACACAGCGGGTGCACTAGGTGTCAGGAACAGGGTGGCTGGAGGAAAAATGAAGAAATGGAAAGGCTGTTAATTGCTTTTATAAAGACTTGAATTCTGCTTTCTTTTCTGTAAAAGAGAATTGAAGAAGAGAGTGACATCCCTGCCAACAGAGTTCCTCAGACTGAATCTGTCAGAGTTACGGCCAGAACATGCTCAGCTAATTCAGCGCTCATTTTTACAGTATTCCTGTCCAGGTGGTTACTGTTCCTTAGCTTTGATTCTTTGCCTGTGCCATCAATAGGTGTGCCTTTCTGTCATTTCACACAGTCTTTTCACCTTTTTTAGCTGCAAGTCAAGGTTGATGAAGCCCATGACCTGTAATTTGTTTTATTTTTTTTGGAGACAGAGTCTCAGGCTGTCACCCTGGGTAGAGTGCTGTACTGTCACAGCTCACAGCAACCTCAAACTCTTGGGCTCAAGCCATTCTCTTGCCTTAGCCCCCCAAGTAGCTAGGATTACAGGCAACCAGTGACCTGTAATTGTAAATGAAAGAAGCTTAGACGTCTGTAAGAGATACTTAAGCCATCTCAGCTTATGCCTCATTAGACTAAACGTGAAACAATAAATTTAAATACTATTTTTAAAAGACTCAAGCTCCTTAAAAACCTTAGGGTTAAAGGACTTTATAAATTTAAGTGAGATTTTGCTAATAGGTCAGAACTTAATAGTCGCAGTTACATGGCTAATTCCTTAAGTTAGAATAAATATTTATGACATTAAAAAAAATCAACCAAGAAACAAAGTGATGGATACCTTTGAAAGAGAGTCTTGCTTAAAAGAGGTTGTGTTTTTTGGAGGTATGAGTAAAACCCGGTAAGACTGCAGAGGTCTTTCATATCCATAAATAGATTTACTTCTCTGGTCCCCTGGGCTAAGCATGTGGTTAGAAGGACTGGTTTCCTATGTAGAACTTTTACCCTAGGTCATGACAGTAAAATCAGTATGGATTTGGAAACATTAAAAAAAAAAAGAAGAATGATTTAAAAAATTACTGAGGGGAAAATCTTTCTTTATTCATTCTGCCTGTTTGAGGGGCCTAGTATATTGAAATTACCCAAATAAAAGCAGCTTTGAGATCTTTTCAGTCTACCCCAAATTGAACTTAGTCATTTCCACATTGGATTTGCAGGTTTTGGAAAGTTTTTAGATGATTTCACTAAGTAAACTTTATCTTGGACTAAAAAAGTAAGGGATGTCTGAGACATAAATCATATGCCTTTTATCTTCATATGAATCATTTGCTGCTGAAAAAACTAATAAGCTTGCCAGGAATCTTAAGAGTTTTCTGTTTTTAGTCTTTATTAACTGGTTTAATTGCTGTGCTTTTTAAAGCTGTATATACACACACACGTATGTATATATATACATAGACACACACATATATATGTATGTATAATAAAAACATAGTGCTCAGTTGCAAGTCCATATTTGGTGATATTCATGAGGTAACCCCTACATACTAGCTACTTGTTTATTCAGTATACAGATGTGTGCTTTATTTGACTTGTGCAGTGTTTTGGAAGTCAGGAAAATTTCATGCAAAAAGCTTTATTTTTAGTTGCCTTTAAAAAACTGGAAGATGGTAGCATTACCTGGAATTCCATCATGGTAGCACTTAACTATAGCTGAGTGTCTCAGTATTTCCTGTCCTTTGGGAGGTGGCCATTGTTTCCACATGTCTCCTTAGTTTCTAATCCCTATTCCTTATAGCCAGCTACTTTTTTCCCAGTATTCTTCCAACATGGCATTTCCATTATTCTGGAGTCATGAAAGAATAATAATTTTAAGGAAATTGTTTGGTATGTTTTTATTATTTAAAAATTGTAGTTCATGTACATTAATTCTTAAATCCCAAATATTTGATCAAGTAAATATCATTGAGTTAAATGATAAACTTTAGACTTAATGACTAATCTTAGTTTGCTTAATCTTAATGGACTTACCTTAAAATTTTCAAGACATCTTTGAAGTTATATTGGTCAGCAACTACCAAATATCATTGATTTTAGAGTAGATTATTTTAAAGTAGAAATCTTGAATGAAAATTCACTAATTTTCACTGTCAACTTTTTAGAGGTTTGCTGGGCAAGATGGCTCACACTTGTAATTCTAGCACCCTGGGAGGCCGGTGGATTGCTTGAGCTCAGGAGTTCAAGATCAGACTGAGCAACAGTGAGACTGTCTCTGCTAAAACTAGAAAAACTGGTTGGCGGGAGCCGAACTGGGAGGAGGCAGCTGGCACCATTAAAACAAAACAAAACTAAACTAAAAAAATTTAGCAAAACTAGCCAGGCATTGTGGTTTGTGCCTGGAGTCCCAGCTCCTCAAGAGGCTGAGGCAAGAGGATCACCTGAACCTAAGAGATTGATGTTGCTGTGCGCTATGGTGATGCGATAGCACTCTACCTATACCCACATCGACAGAAAGCCACTCCATCTCAAAAAAAATTTTTTTTTCTTGAATAATTGCTTGTTTTTGCTTTTAAATGTTTTTTTGGAGATGGGTGGGATAGAGGGAATTAAAACATACATGTATAAAAGTACATACAACTTAAAAATAGACCTCAACAAATAATTTAAAAGCAAAAATTTTGCATCCACTCCCAGTTCTAAAGGTTAAAACATTTTGTGGCCTTTTCTATTTATCACTCTCTCTCTCCCCAGAAGTGATACTATCTGCCTTTCAAAAACATTTCCCTGCTATTCTTTATAGTATTGCCATCCATGTATACTTCTCAAGACATAATATAATATAATACAATATAATATAACCCGGCAGTCCCCAGGTTACAGATACAACTGCAGGTAGAAGGCAGTACGAATCTTTATAGCTTACTGTAACCTCAAAGACCTGGGCTCAAGCCATCCTCCTGCTTCAGCCCTCCAAGTACTGGGACTACAGGACTGCGTTGCGTAATGTGTTAATTTTTTGGTGTTTAGTAGTGACAGAATCTTGCTGTTGCTTAGCCTGGTCTCAAACTCCTGACCTCAAGCAGTCCTCCCACTTGGCCTCCTAATGTGGTAGATCGGCGTGAGCCACCACACTCAGTCAGTATTTATTTTTTATCAATAGCATTAACATTTTTAGCTCATGGGTAAAGTTATAATTGTTTTGTTGGGATAAATTGTGGAATTGATCTAATGTGGATTTATATTTCTAACTTCTTTGTTTTTTTTAATTTTCACTTATTTCTTTGCACTAATTTTTTTGGTTTGTTTGGTTTTTTTTTTTTTTTTTTTTTTGCAGTTTTTGGCTGGGGCTGGGTTTGAACCCCCCACCTCTGGCATATGGGGCCTGTGCCCTACTCCTTTGAGCCACAGGAACTGCCCTTCTTTGTACTAATTTTTATGAAAAATATGTATCCATGCTGACATTTTAATTCAGTGGAATATCAAAGTATTTAAACCTGCAAAATAATATAAGTGTATCAGCCTTTTTGGTGGGAAATTTGATTGTAAGAAATCTTTATTGTGGGTTATTTTCTAAAGTAAATGTTTAAATAAAAGTCCAATTTTTCTCCTTTGAAAATTTTTTTGATGAGATTCATACATGCTGTAACATTTCATGGTAAACCTAATGCCCTTATGAATGTGGTGTTCACTCAAAATTGGAAACAGAATTTTCTGAGGAAATCATAGTTTTTAAAAAAGGAAAGCAAGAAACTAGATACTATTATTTCATGTCTTAATCTTTGGTCACATTATAACATTTTGTGACTCTTCTAACCTGTCAACTTTGGGTCCCAATTATTACTGAGTCAGTTTTATTTCAGCATGAGTCAGGTAGTTGAGCCTGAAAATGTTTGTCTGTTAAAGGGAGATAGAAGAAACTCTAGGATTACATTACTAGGGACTAGATTATCTTCAGAACTTCTGACTAAACGCAGTAAATTCCAGGAAAATCTAATGTCATTAGAAGGCCAGCTTTTCTTTCTTTCTGGAGATAGTTTATTCACTTTTTAGTATAATGCAGAATATCTAAGAACTGAGATGGAGAAAATGTCTAATAGGGAATTTTGGCATTTGTCTGAACTATGAATACAGGCAGCAGTTGCCATTAGTTCTTAATTTTAAACCATACTTAAAAAGAATATGTGTATTACTATATCATGAGTTTGTTTTAATTTATTTATTTGATTAAGACATGTGATCTCACTCTGTTGTACAGGCCTGATCATAGCTCATTGCAGCCTCTGACTCTTGAGCATAAGCAGTTCTCCTGATCCAGCCTCCTCAGTAGCTTAAGAGTACAGAGTTGAGCCACCATACCTTGTTGGTTTTTGGAGGGTTGTTAATTTTTCATAGAACCAGGGTCTTAGTCTGTTGCCCAGGGTGGTCTCAAACTCCTGTTCTCAAGTGATTCTCCTGCTTCAGTCTCCCAAAGTGTTGGGATTACATGTTTCAACATTTTCAACATTAATTTCATTATAATCAGTTTTTACCATATTCCTACATATTTTATTTTGTACATTTAAAAACAGGATTTTAAGAAGTAGTTAGTGCCAGGTGTGGTGGCTCATGCCTTTGATCTTATCACTCTAGGAGGCCAAGGTAGGTAGATTTCTTGAGCTCAGGAGTTCAAGACCAGCCTAAGCAATTGTGACACCTGATCTCTACTAAAAATAGAAAAAGTAGCCAGGTGTGGTGGCAGACATCTGTGGTTCCAGCTACTTGTCTGTAGTTCCAGCTACTTAGGAGACTGAGGCAAGAAGATTTCTTGAGCCCAGAAGTTTGCAATTGCTGTGAGATGTGAGGCCCCAGCCCTATAGCCTGGGCCAACAGAGTAAGACTTTGTGGCAAAAAAAAAAAAAAAAAAGAAGCAATTTTTGTTTTCTAGTAGATTTTCAGAGGTTTCATGGTCCGCCTAAATTTGAGTCATGCTGTGAGGAGAGTTGAATTCTTGTTATAGGAGTACAGAGTTGCCTAGCATTCATGGAGGTTTGCTGAATTGTCACTGTTAATCTGGGCTAGACTATGAAAAAGAGAGAGAGAGAGAGAGAGAGAAACTGGCTAGGAGTGACTGGTAGGTAGACACCAGAAAGAAGTGAAGTGAAGTGGGGCAGTGCCTGTGGCTCAAAGGAGTAGGGTACTGGCCCCATAACTGCAAAAAAAAAAAAAAAAAAGTTGAGTGATGTGGTTTCATATCTATCATGGGCTGATGGGCAATTTATTGCCTATTAAAATGAAGAAAATAAAATTTTTGGTGGTTACATAAATACATATACTATTTTTTTGTGGTACAAATTTATAACCATAAATGAGAGAAGAAATATCTGTAATGCTTTCTGTTAAGATTTTGGTGTATTTTCTTATAGATCTTTTTAATATGTACATATTACATTTGTATGTATACATGTGTAGGAGTATGTATGTGTGTATTATATGCATACCCATGTAGGCATGTGTCAGGAAATGCATGCACATACATTAGATGTACTTTATTAAAGACAAAATGCGATGTTCTTTAGTAACTTGGGTTTTTTGGCTTGGGTTTATTAAAGTATAAGTTACATAAAAATAAAATGAGCTCCCTACCTGCCTTTTTTTGGAGACAGTCTCCCTCAGTAGTCTAGGCTAGAGTGCCATGGTGTCAGCCTTGCTCACAGCAACCTCAAACTACTTGGTTTGAGCAATCCTTCTGCTTCAGCCTCCTGAGTAGCTGGGACTACAGGCTCCTGTCACCATGACTGGCTAATTTTCCTGTTTAGGTAGAGTCTGAGTCTCACTTTTGCTCATTCTGGTCTCAGACTCCTGAGCTGAAGTGATCTTCTTGCCTCAACCTCCCAGAGTGCTAGTATTACAGGTGTGGGTCCTATGCCTGGTCTAAAATGGACCCTTTTAAGTTTGTACTTCTGTGAGTCTTAACTAAGTCATCTCCCCTCAAAATCTCCTTGTATTCATCTCTTTACCTTACAACCATTTATTTCTTTTTCTTTTCCTTTTACAAAATGGCATTATTCATTATAGTTTCAAGTTTGGCTCTTTTCACTTATATTTTTCCTTTACTGCTTTTGATTTTTGAGATTTTCTTTCCTTTAAGAATCTTTCATCAAATTGATGAGAATATTCGTGTGTATTTTTTCAAAGTTTTTTACTTTTTCAATTTTGAATATTTAAGTCTTTATTATTTAGCATTTTATTTATTATGAGGCAGAAAACCCAGTTTTAGAAATTTGTTAGCCAGTTCAGCTGTATTTATTAAGCTTGAGTTACTAATACAGCACTCTTTCTAAATACTGATTTCTTCACAGGTAACGCAGGTAGCAAGACAGCAGGGACCTCCGACCCCTTCCCCTTATTCAGCACATGAAATAAACAAGGGGCATCCAAATCTTGCGGCAACGCCCCCGGGACATGCATCGTCCCCTGGACTCTCTCAAGTAAGATAAAACATACTTAAAATAATTTTTTAAAAATAAGACACTTTCATGTAAAACCAGCATTTCTGTTTTTCTTTCTTTCTTTTTTTTTTTTTAGCATTTCTGTTTTTCTAAAGCAGATTTGTAAGCAGTAAATATAAACATTACTTGAAGAATCATTTCTATTTTGTGTTGTCCTTTTTTTTTCTTTTGTGTGTGTGTGTGTGTGTGTGTTGTGTTTTTTTAGACACATCTCCCATTATGTTTGCGACTAAAAAATTCATACTTTTCATTTTGGAGTTAATTGAAAACTATGAGCAATATTTAGGTTTTCTTTTTTAATTATTTAAGAAAGTAAAGTATGATTTCATGATCCATTAAAAGAAACACCACAGACTACTGAGTTGCTTTTTACTGCTTAATGTATTATAGTCTCTCATTCCTCTTTTGGTAGTATTGATGGTTATTTTCTACTTTTGTGAACAATGGGTATCTTCCTCTGTTCAGTGACTTCAGTGGGATTTTTTTTGGTTGGTGATTTGTTTTTTTGTCTGTACATTATTGGTATTTGCTAGGGTTATTTTTTGTTGATCTGTTAAAGAATTGTGAACCTTTTAGTGTATTTCTACTTAATAGGCACAACAGACATTCAGACACTGTTTTAAGAAGATGTTTCTGTGACTTCTTTGCATTTTAAGTGGTTTCCCAAGATACTTTTAGATTGTACCAACCCATCATTGCAAACTTGTTTTGGGTTTCCTTGTGGTTAAAAGCTGGCTAGAGTTATAAAGTCCATAGTTGGAATGTGGAGTAAGCAAATCAGTAACCTTGACCCAACTTTTTTTTTTTTATCAGTATTTACATGTAAGAGTTACTCTTTTTTTTTTTTTTTTCTTTTTTGAGACAGAGCCTCAAGCTTTCACCCTGGGTAGAGTGCTGCTCATAGCAACCTCCAGCTCCTGGGCTCAAGCAAGTCTCCTGCCTCAGCTTCCCAAGTAGCTAGGACCACTGGCGCCAGCCACAACGCCCAGCTGTTTTTTGGTTGCAGCCATCATTGTTGTTTGGCGGGCCCGGGCTGGGGATTCGAACCGGCTACCTTAGGTGTATGTGGCTGGCGCCTTAGCCACTTGAGCTATGGGCGCCGAGCCCGAGTTACTCTTTTTGATAATGAAAGTTATTTCCATAAAATTATTTTCAATTTGGCCTCCATATTTTAGGTCTTTAGAGCTTCAATAATAAAGGAATTACTAAAAATCATGGTAAATGTGGTGATTATAAGTTAGGGGTGATTACTTCTAGTTGAGACTATATAGACTGTTTGGAGAAGGAATGTACAGTTTGCCAAACCATACTTGAAATAATCCTATTAAGTAGTATCAAAATTAATTTGACATGGATGTAATGTTATGCCTAAACTTAGCCTAAATCATTCCTATATAATTTTGGCTTGTAAATATTGAAAACTTGAGAAAACTGATTGTTGAAATGTTGTGTTTGTCTTGGATTGGTTTTCTTAGCACCCAACAGAACCATCCAATGTATAATTAGGTATATTAGTCTTGAGTTTTATCAGAAGAGAAAAACTGTGTACTAATTGGAATAGGGACAGTTTAATACAAAGGATTACTAAGTATAAAAGGGTTTGAAATAATGAAGGATTGAGAATTAGAGAGTTCTTAAGAAAGTAAGAATAGTAGATATAAGAAACCTTTTTCTCTCTAGCGATGAACCCAATGCGTTGCTTTCCTAATGATAGAAAAGTCACTGTGGTACTGTACCAGTAGGACTTGCTGAAAATCCTTTGTCTGGCATTTACTGGAAATTTTCCCTATAGAGTATTGGGGAAAGCTTACTTCTCCAGTACCAATTTCCTAGAGCCAAGAGCTGCTGTGGTACACACTGTCTAAAGCAGGAGTGTCCAACCTTTTTTTCTCTGCGCACATTGGAAGAATAAGAGTTGTCTTCGACCACACATTAAGTGTACACAAACACTAAGCAAAGCTAATTAGCAAAAAAAAAAAAAAAAAAGGGTTTTTGCATACATTCCCAATACCACAGATAAACAGAATTCCTTACAAAATCAGCAAGTACCTGGCTCGGCACCTATAGCTCAACCGGCTAAGGCGCCAGCCATGTACACCTAAGGTGGCAGGTTCGAATCCCCAGCCCGGACCTGCCAAACAACAATGACGGCTGCAACCAAAAAAAAAAAAAATAGCCGGGCATTGTGGTGGGCGCCTGTGGTCCCAGCTACTTGGGAGGCGGAGGCAAGAGACTCGCTTGAGCCCAGGAGTTGGAGGTTGCTGTGAGCTGTAATGCCACGGCACTCTACCCAGGGGGACAGCTTGAGGCTCTAAAAAAAAACCCAATATATAAAGACAAAAACAAACAAAAACCACCCAATATAGTGATTTATTAATACTAGGCCTTTGATAAATGTTTTTTTTATTAAATGATAGCTGTATACATTAATACAAACATGGGGTACAGTGTAGTGTTTTCATATACATTTTGA
>CAUYTI010033890.1:0-33947 GCA_963575145.1 Galago senegalensis
TAAAGCAATAACTGAGAAAATGACATGAAGGCTGTGTTGACCAGTTTGATGGAAGTATTTCAGAATGCATGTGAAAACCCCACACTGTACCCCAGAAGAGTATCAATGTACATAGTTAACACTCAATAAAAAAAAAAAAAGGAAAAACCTACCAGTATTCGTAAACTAAATCGTACATTCCAAGTAACCCAAGTAACTTATTTCTTAAATAAGAAATCAGAAGAAAAGTAGGAAAATGTATAAAATTTAATATACTCCTAGTGATTTGCCCAAGAACAATGAATGTATATGTGCATGCAAAATCTTACACACAAATGTCTAAGCACCTTTATTTACAATAATTAAAAACTATAAACAGTCCAACAGATGAATGGGTAAACAAACTGGGATAGCCTTACAATGGAATACGACTACTCAGAAAGAAAAATAACATAGCTATTGATACATTTAACAATATAAATGAATCTCAGTGAAAAACTGTCATGTATAAAAAGGTATGTGTTATACCTTTCAGATTTCATAAAATTCTAGATAATTTGATCAAAATGAGAGTAACAGAAAACAATCAGGCAAAAGAGGAGGGGAGGGCAGTGAGGTAACTTGTAGGTGATGAATATGTTTATTATCCCAGTTTTTGATGGTTTAATGAGTATGTGCATATGTTGATGTATGAAATTAACACTATAAATACATGCAAATTTTCAGATATCAGTTATATCTCATTACATCTACTAAAAATTCATTACAATAAAGAATCTACATATGGGATAGTAAATACAAAGCATAAATAGGACACTAGTGGCCATCTTCATGCTAATGAACAAAATATTATATAGCAGTACAAAAAGAATCAAACATAATACAAAGCAAAATATTCATTTCAGCTTTTTTCACCTCTTTCTAAATAGAAGCTTATATTGTACTCAGTCTATAGCTATAAATCTCATAAATGTATTTAAAAATAATCTAAGCCTCATAACAACCCAGTAAAGTTTTCTAATTATGTGATGGGAAATACTTCTTGATGCTCAGTTATTTCACCTAGTCACCCCTCCCACCCTATGGCATGAGACATTCCCATCTTCAGACTTTATTAAAATCTAATAATGTGGCTCGGCACCTGTGGCTCAAGCGGCTAAGGCACCAGCCATATACACCTAAAGTGGTGGGTTCAAATCCAGCCCAGATCCGCCAAACAACAATGATGGCTGCAACCAAAAAAAAACATAACCAGGCATTGTGGTGGGCGCCTGTGGTCCCAGCAACTTGGGAGGTGGAGACTCACTGGAGCCCAAGAGTTGGAGGTTGCTGTGAGCTGTAATGCCATGGCACTCTACCCAGGGGGACAGCTTGAGGCTCTGTCTCAAAAAAAAAAAAAAAAATCTAATAATATAACACACAACAATACTATACATTTATATTTTCTTCTTCACAAATCCATGTTATTATAATAAGTCATTGGGGTTTTGGAGATATGAGTTTCCAACTGGATACAATTTTATTTACTGAAGATATTATTTATAGATGTGTTTCAGAGGCAGTTAGGGTCTTAATGAAAGTGGAGTGTGGCGCATTGGATGGGAAAGTGGTACTTAATGAAGTCCCAGGGCAGGCAGAGAATAGATCAGAAATGAATCTGGATGCTTTGTTAAAGGATTCATAATTAAACTTGCAGTACTGGGGAGTCATTGGAGAAGTATAACTAAGGGAGCAAAAAGATTAATTTAGAGCACATCCAAAATTAAAGTAGAAAACATATTCAGTGGCTATTTAATTCATCCAGCAAAACTTTATAGTGGCCTGTTATAAGAGAGTGGGAGTGGAAAGTGAGGGCTGGATTGGAGAAGTGTTAAGAACATAGAGTCAGGCTCATCACCTGTAGCTCAGCAGCTAGGGCACCAGCCACATACACTGCAACTGGTGGGTTTGACTCCAGCCTGGGCCTATTAAACAACAATGACAACTACAACCAAAAAAACAGCTGGGTGCTGTGGTGGGCACCTGTAATCCCAGCTACATGGGTGGCTGAGGCAAGAGAATTGCTTAAAGTTTGAGGTTGCTGTGAGGTATGACGCCATAGCACTCTACCCAGGGTGACAGCTTGAGACATTGTCTCAAAAAAAAAAAAAAATAGAGAGTGAGTCAATGGGTTGAATTATTTGAGCAGTAGGGGGGAATCAGGAACTAGCAAGGAATAAAAGGGGTTTGAAGACGACACACACATTTACGATTTATGAAAAATAGGTGTAACTGAAATATATAAACATTCATTTCATTTGTGTCATTTCACTGAAAGATCCTTGCTTTTTTAAGTCTGCTTTTTGTTCATACATCCAGAATTAAAATATAAAGCAAAAGAAATGTAGAAACTTTCGAAATATTCACCTCAAAAGTATAAAAAAAAAGTCTCTGGATATATAGTTTGTTATTCTGTTGATTACCTTACTGTAGGTTTGAGTCATTCTTTATCTGAATTCTGAAACATTGGCTATTTTTTCTGACTTACTTTATATACACTATGACTATGCATATTACAAATCTTAACTTTGGGGGTATAAAATGCAGTGGGGTATAACTTACTGGGTTTCAGGACTGTTTACGTCTACATTCCCAACATGAAAAACAGGGCTTTATCCATAAGAAACATGGCGTCTTGTTAAATGAATGAATGAACACACAAATGAATGAAAGAATTGTTTCAAAAATGCCTATCAGGGGCTCAGTTTATCCAGAATTACTTAAAAACCTTCATTTCTTTATGATAATATAATAACAGACATAGTTCAGTTCAGTTTGGTTGGCCATCATATCTGAGTTTCCAGCACCCATATTCTTTACTCTGAAATGCAGTATAAATTATATCTGTAACCTATTATTCTTTATCCATCACATACAAGTGATGTTTTAAAACTTGTCTGGAGGTGACTCAGTGGGGACGCATTCAGAAATTCAGAATTACTTTAGACAGGATTCAGTTTAAGAAACGACCGCATTCAACTTACGTAACATGTACATGTCCCCCTTTATTTTGTCTTGTCACCCCACGGGTTGTTGCCTGGCTGGTTCCCGAGGTAATTCCGAATTCCAGCCTCCAGAATTTTATGTGAAACTTTCCTAGGACAAAGCCTGCTTGTAGTTTTTCAATGATCACTTTCTTTCATGGCTTGGCACAAAAAAGATGTAAAATTTTCTCCCTCTGTTCCTGAATAATGAATTTTAAAACCATATTAGACATCTCCAACATAATTTAAACCTAGGCAGTACGTGGTGGAATATCTCAGGAATGTTCTGCCAATAATTACAAAGAATTAATCAGGCCGCACTTTATTTTATCATCCTAACTTACTCCCAGGAGATATAGCAGTAGTAAAATTAATTCATCCAACATACTTTAATACTCTCCAGATAAGAGGGCTACTTGCCCCCACTTCAGTGACAGGTTGATAGTTGTATTTTGGAAATGTTTGTCCAAATCCAAGTGCTCAGGCTCAGCGCAATTTATTTACCTTAAAAGATTGTTGGCAGGAAGCGCTCTAATCTTACCTGGCAAGAGGAATGAGGGCGGAGGATTTTCTCTGCGTTTGCAGTTGTGCTTAATTCAGTCTGACAGAAAATAACTCCAGAGCACAAGAAAGAAGCAATACGTACAGAATTTTCAAGGAAGGAGACGGAAACTTGGGTTAAAATGAACTTTACCTCAACACTTAAGGTGAAGTCTCATTACCCTGTGTGCCTCAAGGACATACTCCGCACTTCTCAGCTACTTTCTAAGGGCTCTCCACTTCTATGTCACCTTTCCTCCTGGTAGCTCAGATGTAGGCGATGGTGCCTGTCAGCTGCTTCCCTGACACTGTGAGCTGTACATTTATGTTTTAAGCCAACAGAGCTCCAATCGTACAACTCCTGGGCAGGCCCTCAGAGGTCCTCCAGGGACCTGAAGGAGGAAACTCACTGGCACTCCCCCTACACTTGAGTATATTTCTCTCTTAGGGCGGACCTCAATTTACTCCCTATTTACAGATGTTTCCACCCTAATGTGCATTTCTGAAAAAAGCAGCCACATATAGTTGCTCCGTGCCTTGTCATATATTGTTTTGTAGCTCAGCTACACCCACACCCAGTTGTATCACACCTTTCTACTACCTACCAGGGTCAGATGTGCTCCTAGGCCACTGGCAGCCATCCACAGAAATGCTGTAAGTGCCGCAGCCCAGGGTGAGAGGTCAACTTAATCAGTGTGCATCTGAGCACTAGATCCCCAGAAAAATCAGAACCCCACGATTAAGAGGCCCACATATGAGGCCCTCCTTTGAGCCTCTCTCGATTCTTCCTCAAGTACCGCATAGATAGAAACTAAAATTCAAGACCTAGGCACTTATTTAAAAAAAAAAATTAAATAGCTTTGATGACGATCATGCTTTCAAATTCATATTAATGAAAGATGGAAGCTGAAATGTCAAAGATGCAGCTGTAATAACAAAAAAGACTTAATTATCTTTGGAAATCAGAAATAGTAAAGAAAGAGGTTCTCAAGAGATTTGAATCTATGTGAGTTCCAAGATCTTGGTGAAAAAGTAAACAGAACTGATGAAATAATATTATTATTTTTTGATATGCTATCTTTCACTTTGGTTTTATATTCAGGATGATAGGAGGATGGCAGCTGTGGTTCCTGGCATCACTTAGGACCATATTTAGAGGACTAAGAAGGCTGCTTCTTTCCTAGATCTCCATCTCAGGAAAAAGAATATCTTTCCCAGATGCCTCCAAGTGGAATTCCCCATATAGCCTCTTGGCCAGATTTGTGTCACAATCCTATTCCTTACCTGAGCACTGTAAGGAAAAGGGAGAGGGGATTACCACAGCTGAAATATCACAAGCATCAGGTATGTTGTGGATGTTTACCTAGATCTCAGCCAAAATGTCCACAACAATCCATCTTTTCTCATATGTTATCTATATGTTAAAAAAAAAGCCAATGTCAAAATGAAGCATAGTTACCCCTTTTTAATTAAAAGCATCTCTAAGTCTCATTTATGTTCAAATGCATTATTTTAGGTGTGTATAACCCCTATTGGGTCCCTGCCTAATGTCCAATATCAGGAATCAGCGAAATAGGATCCTCTCACCAAACCTAGCCTGCTGCCTGTTTTAGTAAGACCCAAGAATTAATTACACCTTTTGTAAATATTCTCTGTTTTTCTTCTTGGCCTAGAAAGTCTAAAATATTTACAATGTGGTCTTTGCAGAAAATGTTTGGCAACCAGTATCCTATATAACTTTGGATAAAACTGAAGTTAGCCACTCCACTGTAACCAATACACAATGATAAATCGTTTGTAAAATGGGGTTTTAAAAAGGGATTGTTGGGTAAGATCGTGCGTGAGTTTTGTTTCCATATCAGTCTTTCTGAAGGTGCTGGTCCAAGTTTCTTGGAATGTCCTGACTTTTCTCTTTTTTCTCTGTGACCTTGTGGGAAGTCCACATAAAGTGAGGTCACCAGAACAAAAATCCAAAATTATGGGGCAGTGCCTGTGGCTCAAAGGAGTAGGGCGTGGCCCCATGTACGGGAGGTGGTGGGTTCAAACGTGGCCCCAGACCAAAAAAAAAAAAAAAAAAAACTGCAAAAACACCCAAAACAAACAAACAAAAAACCCTTAAAAATCCAAAAAGGTCAATGTGGCTCCCATGAGTTGTTCCTCTAGAATAAAGTGTGCTATTCTGATGGCTTCTCTTCTTTTCCACTTGCCTAACAGCAAAATGAAGAGAAATAAGACAGACATGGTGTGTTTTTGTTTTGTTTTTTTAGGGACCCGTATGTCATCTTTGAGAATATTTGAAGATTAAAAGCATAACCTATGGGAAACATTAATAAATCACTGCCTATAATTTATTTACTCATATCTGAGCCTCAGTTCCCTGAACTGAAGTATGGACATTACCAATAGCTACTTTTAGGTTCATGAATTCTTCTTTTGGCTTTTGTTTTTAATGAATATGGGAGAAACATAGCTATTTTGTTCTCTAGTTTCCCCCCCGGGAAGCTTGGTATATGTTAACGTCACCTAGTGATTTAGAGTTACATAGGCTGATTCTAACAATCAAGGGTGAGAAGGAAACTTTTCCCCATTTCTGCTTTCTTTATGTCCTGACGCATTCAGTGAGCTTGTAGAAAATCCATTATTTCAAAATAAGAGGAGTCACTAGGTGGCCTTATTCCCAATCACTTCTAACAAAAGTTTAATCTGTCACAGCAAGAAATGTCACTTTGCTGTTATTGTCTATAAGTTCCTGAGGAAATACAAATAGTTAGATCACTAACACGTTTCGGTCATATTTTTTTATCAGCCATTTCCAAAGATGTTATTTATTTTAAGTCTTGAAAAAGCTTTTGCTGATGTTTGTGATATGGACTTAAGCTACTTGTATGGATAAATAGGACACTGTCTCTTAAAAAATCTAGTTTCTTATAGTCAAATACAACAACAACAACCAAAAAAAAAATCTTGCTACAAACATAGGAATTTTAGAGAAAAGATCAAAAATACTTTTCACATGCTTGCTCTGATAAATCCAGAAAATATAATCTTCGAATGTCATGAATTTTGTTTAAAATATAGTCATGGTGGAGCTTCTCATTTACTGGTTTTCTATTTTATTAATGTCAATTAATTTCTTTTCCATTTCACATAATTATAATCACCTCATTTTAGTCTTGTGATACTGATCTTAGTTTAAACATTATCTTTGATTTTTTATGAATTTTGTATGAGAAGACATCACAGAATTATAAAATTTGGGAAAGATGCAAATTGTGTTCCAGAAAGTCTTCACTACACCAAATGTTAATGAATGAGCACTTTGAATTAAGCCTGAAATTGACACATCTTCTTTATATAATCTAAGGGAGGAAGTATCTCCATGCAACTTTATATAACAGGAACAAAAGGAGGCATTACCAGACCAGACTTTAAGCTGTGGAGTCTATGTTAACCAAAACATCAGTATCTCCATGCAACTTTATGTAACAAGAACAAAAGGAGGCATCACCTTACCAGACTTCAAGCTGTAGAGTCTATGGTAACCAAAACATCTTGGCACTGACACAAAAACAGAGGCAGAGACCTAAGGATCAGAACAGAACAGAAAACTCAGAGATGAAACTATCCTCATATTCCCAACTGATTCTTGACAAACAGATAAAAACATACACTGGGGAAGAAATCCTCTGCAATAAATGGTGCTGGAAAAACTGGACTTGAAAAGACTGAAACGGGATCTGCACCTCTCATCACTTACAAAAATTAATTCATGTTGGATAAAAGACTTAAACCTAAGGCATGAGACTATGAGAATTGTAGATGAAAATGTTGGCAAAAACCTTATCAATATCAATTTCAGGGAAGACTTGATGAAGAAGACCTCCAAAACAATCATAGCAACAACAGAAATAAACAAGCGGGACCTGATCAAATTTAAAAGTTTCCACAAATCCAAGGGCCCAGTCAAATAGATAGACTGTGGGAGAATACGTTTAATGCCGTACATCCAATAAAAGGCTGGTAACCAGAATCTACAAAGTGCTCAAGCAAATCAGCAAGAAAAAAAATCAAGCAACCCCATTGAGAAAGTGGGTAAAAGACATCAAAATAAACTTCAAAGGAAAGTAATCGAATGGCCAATGAACACATGAAAAAATGCTCAGTATCTCTAATCATTAGGGACATGAAAATCAAAACCACAATGAGAAGAATATTTGTAAAATTTATTTTTAATTATTATGAGTACATAATAGTTGTCTATATTTTTGTCTATATTTTGTAGTGGTTTGATATAGGCATATAATGTGAACTGAGAAAATAAGGGTAGGGGTGGTGCCTATGGCTTAGTGAGTAGGGCGCTGGCCTCATATACCAAGGATATGAGGCAAACTGCAACAAAAAAATAGCTGGGTGTTCTGGTGAGCACCTATAGTCCCAGCTACTCAGGAGGCTGAGGCAAGAGAATCTCCTAAGCCCAAGAGCTGGTGGTTGCTGTGAGCTGTGATGCCACAGCACTCTATTGAGGGGGATAAAGTGAAACTCTGACTTCAAAAAAAAAAAAAAAAGAAAGAAAGAAAAGAAAATCAGGGTAACTAGGATATCCATTACTCACCCACCTCCGGTTCTCAGGCTCTCATCATTTCCTTGTGTTAACATTCAATTCCACTTTTTTTCGTTATTTGAAAAGTATTCTTTATCTTAATATTGATTAGTCAGTTTATTGTGCTTTCAAAAGTGTGTATTCTAACTATCTAACTACGTTTTTCTTTCCTGCTATTATTGCCACTTGATTTTTTTTTACTGCATCATTACATCTCATGGTTGAAAATCTACCTAGGATTTTTATACAATTTCACTGTGTTCAATTGATCTTCCTTCTTTTGAAAAGCTGTTAAACAATGAGAGTATTAGATTGGGATTTCCAGATACCAGCAGGTAAATGTGGACTCACACACAGGCCCTCCCAGGAAAATCAAGTAAGGAAGTCAACAAAGAGGAGGAAGTCACGCAGACGTGAGGGCTTTGGCTGGTGGCAGTCAATCCCCATCCTCAGTACCTCTCACTAAAAGCTCTGAGCATCAGTCTCATAGCAATGTCCCATCTCAAGGCAAAGGAACTAGCTTCCTCCCAGGGTCAGTCAGCTATTGGCTACAGGGCTGCTCAGAAGGAAATGAGTGAAAGTAAGCTTTCAGGCACTTCTGGTCCTGAAAGATCCAGTAGCCAGAGAGTCCTCTGAAGAATGTCACAAAGGCAGCTGTTACAGGAAGAGCTCATAGAGGCTGATAAATGTATCTCAGTGGATCTGGGTTGAATACCAACGGCAGTCAATGAAGGATACATCCCAAAAGGGAAACATCCATGTATTTTCAGAATGGCTGGTTTAAAACATGCTTCTTAAACCACAGGAATTAAATTTGGCCCAGGCCAAGTACATTTGATCACTAAGTATTTGGGTTCAGTTTCAGAAGTTAATCCCTAAGATTATGTGTATTCTCTCTGCATTTAGCAAAAGTGAATTTCCCCACCCCCAGATCACATGTTAATAGAATTGTTTCAGGAAATCGTAAACATGAAAGAGATGCCAAAATTAAAGTGCACACAGCTATGAGTTTCACATGTAGAAATGCAATTTAGAGAAATAATTTAAAAATAATATGGATTGCCTTATTATTTTTTTCTTAGTGCATTTATTATTACCCCAAATATCTTCAGCACTGATGTCACAAAGAATT
Source organism: Galago senegalensis (assembly GCA_963575145.1). Classification (NCBI taxonomy): domain Eukaryota; kingdom Metazoa; phylum Chordata; class Mammalia; order Primates; family Galagidae; genus Galago; species Galago senegalensis. Next base: position 9,275 of record CAUYTI010033890.1, read on the forward strand.
TTTTGATGTATTGTAGAAGGATCTAAATTTATTTAGGGACAGGCATTTTAAGGTCTCTAAAATTAGTAAAAGGAAGAAATTTCATTTTTTTTTGAATTTTGTTTTCAGTTGTTTTAGTTTGAAGTTTTTTTCTTTTTATTTTCACTTATTTATTTATTTATTTTTATTGAGACTGAGCCTCATTTTGTGGCCCTCAGTAGAGTGCTATGGCATCATAGCTCACAGCAACCTCCAACTCTTGGGCTCAAGCAATTCTTTTGACTCAGCCTCTGAAGTAGCTGGGACTACAGTCACCCACCACAACACCCGGCTTTTTTTGTAGAGATGGGGTCTCACTCTGGCTCATGCTGGTCTCAAACTCCTGAGCTCAGGGCAATCCACCCGCCTCAGCCTCCCAGAGTGCTAGGATCACAGATGTAAGCCACCACTCCGGGCCCGAGGGAAGAAATTTCTTTAAAAAGTATGCAAGTCTAATCAAATGATAATATGAAAAAAGTAAATATGATTATTTCTGTTTTATATTCTAGCATTATGTCCAGAAGTTTGTAGTTAGCCACACACTTTTGAAAAAGATGATGGCCAGGGCAGTGCCTGTGGCTCAGTGGGTAGGCCACCGGCCCCATATACCGAGGGTGGCAGGTTTGAACATGGCCCCAGTCAAACTGCAACAAAAAATAGCCAGGTGTTGGGGTGGGCACCTGTAATCCCAGCTACCTGCGAGGCTGAGGCAAGAGAATCCATCTAAGCTCAGGAGTTGGAGGCTGCCATGAGCTGTGATGCTACAGCACTCTACCAAGGGCGATAAAGTGACACTGTCTTATAAAAAAAAAAAAAAAAGAAAGAAAGAAAAGGAAAAAAAGATGGTGCCTAGCAGGAAGCGTAAAAAATTGTAAATATCATACAATCTCCATAGCTGACCACCTCCTTAAGTTGACCTAATTTGCATAGACTGATCCTGCACCACATGTACAGATCAGTACAGTAGGCCTAGTTCTTTATGTCAACCGCCTCTGAATGTTGACCAGTTTGTTACAGTCTGTCTGGTGGTCAAATTACAGAGGTTCTATATGTATTACATATGTGTTTGCTTCTGAATTGTCTTGTTAAATGCACTGATATTTGCAAATCCTATAGTGGAGTACTGGCCTGAGTTTATTCCCCTGTCACACGACTGTCCTTTCCTTGTCTTCCTATCGTAATTACATATTAATAATAGCTACTATGTGAAGCATTCCATTAAGAAAAACACTTCACTCTTAACTGTGCCTCAAGTATCTTTGGTATTATTTATACAATAATATACATTTTTAAAATCTTCTGATGTATAAAATACTGTCATATATTAGGCAATTATTTGATCATTTTTAGCTCGAGGACCATTAATTCTTGAAATGACCATATAACTCAAAGGGGCTGCCTTTATTTCTAAAAGTTGCTCTTTTCCTCAGATGTTGAGCTGATGTCCCTGAGTTGCTCTGGGGAAAACTAATCTCCTGGCCACTTTTTCTGCCTGAGGCCAGCAGCTTCTAGTAAATAGCATCCCCCAGCCCACCTGTACAGCATCTTCTCTCCCAAGCCACGCCCTCTTCCTGACACCTGCTCTGTGCACTGCGGTAGTGATTTCACAGTAGAGCGCATAGTTCTCTGATGCTGCCTCTGTGTTCCTCTCTTAGGTTTCTTATCTCACTTTATTTTTTCATGTCCTCTTAGGATTATTTGGACTGTTACTTTCCCAGTTTTAACCCAACCCAGGTTAGGTTAACTCTTTGTTGATATGCTTCTTCATAAAAACTGACTAATGTATTCATCAAGCCGTTGGTGTTTTCTTGTTCAAGAAATCAAGAAATCTCATATGATGCCCTTTACCCAACACAGCAGATTAAAAAGAAAACATGATGCATTAGCTCATAGTGTGTTCACTTCTGAGACTGACAGATGCTTCCCAAACTACTTTCCTTAGACCACTGAGACTGACTAGTGGGGCACTATATAGAGCTCTAATAGAGCCCAAATGGAGACTTACCTCTCAGACAGCAACAACAGCAGGGGAATCACCCCAAAGAGTCAACAGGAGTGGCTGAGAGCAAAAGACCTCAGAGTCATTGAAGGCCCCCTTGTTTTTTTCCCTCTTTCAAAGCAGTTATAGAGATATGGGAGGGCCTATGGGGGACTCAACAAAATCATTTTAGAAAGGACTGATTTTCCTTTGTCATCTAAAGAAAGAATATTGTTGGTTAGTTGTTAATGATCCAAAGCACTATTAATGTAAAATATGTATCTCTAAATAGGAAAAACCCAAGTCACATCATTTTCTTTTTTAATGGAGTAGCACATGTCATATTTCAGAATAAGTAGGGGTGCCTTGCTTAAGTAAAAATAGTATTTAATGAGAAATGGTGTGCAGCGTTTATGGCTAAAGCTGTACTTCTGTCGCATTGTGGCCGTGCTTTCTGTTTTAGTGTTAAACAGCTTCTTATTTAAATACTGGAAAAATGGCTGGCTTCAAAATGAAGTCATTAATAAACTAACTTTACATAGAAAAATATATATACACATATATGCATGCATGTACTCTATGCGTATGTTTAAGACTACGTTATGTGTAAGCCCTGCCGAGGACACTTGCCTGTTCTTGCTGCATTCTTTAGCTGAATTCAAGTGTGAAATTTTGTGGAACATGTAAACTGAGCTCTAAAATAGCCCAAGGGTAGTACCAAGCACACACTCAAGAGTCCCATTAATGCAGCAGATTAGGTGAGGCTTAGGAAAGCTTTCTGGATGGTTTTAAAGCTCCTTGGATTATCATCTTTGCTTTAAATTATCATGTCACGGCCCTTGGTTTAGCTGTCAGTTCCTTTGTCTAAGAGGCTTGTACTAATACAATACAAATTTCTCCCACATGTACGTGTCTGTGTTTTGGGAATAGTGTGTAAACAGTAAGACGCAGTAATAAAACCTGCTTTTATTTTTGAACCATATGTAGCCCTTTGCTCACACGAGTGATTCATAGCTATAGCTTAATACAGAGTTGGCTGGAACATGCTTTCCTCTGAAGAAAGTTAGAATGTATAAAATTCCATCTCTATATGAATTTATGACCATGCTCTTTAAAATATCTTATGACAAACTGTCAAAGCCAAGAGAAGCCTGTAGCTTAGCAAGGCCTGACAACTAAACGTAAGTTGTTTTCCCAAATGAGATCCTAGAACAGAAAAAGGGCATTAGGTAAAAACTAAAGGAATCTGAGTAAAGCATGGAGTTTAGTCAAGAAAAATGTTTCAATACTCATTTATTAATTATAACAAATGTACTATATTAATGTAAGATGCCAGTAATGAAAGAGGTGTGGGGGCTATCTAGTCAGTCTCTGCACTTTCTTTGTAATTTTCTGTAAACCTTCAACTGTTCAAAAAGATTATTTTAAAAAATGCCTTCCACCATAGCCACTTTCAGACATCTAAGTAGTAAATGCCATTTTTTTCTTTAGTAAATGCCGTTTTTTATTTCAAAAAATTACGTTATGGAATTTAGTTTATTACAAAATGCTTTTCACATTGTAGTTGCCTCTTGTAAGATTAAAGTTTATGTTAATGTTTTCTTGATACAGGAAAGGATCTCGTAAACCTTGTTGCCATCAATGATCATCTCCGTTGAGCCTCCTTTATTTCACACGCCGTTCCCCACTGTGAATAGGAAAGTACTGTCTCTGATACGGAAGTACAACCTGAGGCTTTCTAATCAGAAGTTCCCTTGACGGTGATGTCTATGAAAACCACACAGTGTGGAAGTTAGGTTCAAATCCTATCTTGCTCAGAACTAATGACAAGCATTAGGTCTGAGGTATAATATTACAACATCTCCATGAGGTTTTAGGGGCCTGACCTTTCCAATGGGGATGGTAGAAACTTCTACCTCACACATATACTATGAAGATGAAGTGACTGCACAGAGTTTAGGAAACTGCCTGGCTCCTGAAAATCACGCAGTGAAGATTATCACTATTTCTCCTATTGTGGCAGAATTTAGAAATACTTGCAGTTGTCAATTTATTACTTTAACGTGGTGGGCTTTTGCTACAAAACTCACAAAAAGAGAAATGCACATTTTCTTCAGTTATGGTAATTAGGGCACACAAATAATACAGGTGAAGAAAAATGTTAAGTGGAAAGAAGAAAAAAAAGGAGGAGAAATTTCAATGATGGAAGAAATTTATAGTGTTCTCCACTCTGCACAGGAGAGAGGACTCCATGTTTTACCCACATGATCTGGTATGACCTCCCCAATATCTTTGTGAAGTAAGTATCTTCCTTAAAGTTGAAAATAATATGACGAAAACAGTCTTAATAACTTGTCCAAGGACCAAAGCTAATTGTTGGCGGGACCAGAATTCAAACCCACTGTGCCTTACACAGACCCAAGGATTCCCCTGCCTCCCTAAGTATATCCCTGCTAGACTCTTCCATATGGGGGTTCTGCCTTCAGGGTGGATACCAAGGCTCCAATAATACCATAGATTTTTTTTTTTACTCTGCCAGCAAAAACGTGATAACCTCCCACACCTACTTCTAATTAGGATACCAGTTCACTCAGACATATCATGGTGGTCTGTACCCTGGACCGATCTTCTTGCATTCATATGTGTTTTCTAAATAGACAAAGCAAACATTTCCAATACTAATGCTGCCTCCCGTATCTTCAGCTCTTCTGTATTATATAGAGAAGATTTGCTCTTTCACTATCCTTTATGCTGCTAGGTTTTTAAACAAAAGCTGGTGAAAGTTTACTGAGAATGTTTAAACACTTTTGGGGCAGAGGGAGAGGACTGAGCATACAATTTTTTCTTTTCAATTTCAGATTACTATGACAGCATGTGGGATTGTGTTACTTGGTTTGCATTTGGAAGGCTAATGTTCAAGTTGTAGCTGTGTCCTTCACTCAGGAAGGCTGCCATATCCCCCGTTGTGTGGGAGCTTACTGAACCCCCTAGTTGAATTTAATTGAGTATTTCTCTTGTGTGAGTCTGTAGTTGTTAATCTGCTAGTTTCAATTTAGCCCTGAGTACGTAACTGTTACAACATTCTGTAGCTTTGACTCTACCGTTTACAATGTGGCAACTAAGGGATTTTATAACAGAATTCATTAATATGTCCATGCTGTATCTTATTATTTATAGCACAAAGCGTATCAATGTGTGTCTAAATTTCTCTGTGATTATTCACTCTTTCCTGGAAGAAGGCAGAGAAGGGCTGCTGGTTCAACCACTTCGGATGTGAATGTAGATATTACAGAGGGGCACATCTGTTTCGTGCATTATCGAGCTTCTAGCAGGTCTATAAATAAGATTCCCACCAGTTCCATTAAATCCCCAAGTATGAATGAGCCTCTCTATGTCAAACATGAGCAAAATATCATTTCCGTGGGTGTGGTAGAGAATATTGACATGGTCTTGCAGTAGAAAATGCTAGTAGATTTCCTATTTATGTGATTGGCTCTGATTTTCCTATTTGAAACAAAATTTAAAAGCTAAAAATTAAATTCTGTTCATAACAGGATTGAATTCTGTTTAACGATTTAAGTAGAATATGCGACAGTGTGTGTGTAGGAGAGAGAGAGAGAAAGAGAGAAAGAGCGAAAGAGTGAAAGAATGTATTTGTTTTATCGCAAAATCATCTTTTGTCTAAAGAAGTTTTAATGACCTAATGAGGTTGGGTATTAGCACAACAAAATCTTTACAAATATTTTATTCTTTAGATATTTCTAAATGAGTTTTGCCTAAAAGGTTTAGACAAAATCCTGAAACGTACTTTTCAAAAACAAAACAGAAACAAACAAACAAAAAAACCCACAAACAAACAAACAGCACATGGAATGAGTAGAAATCTGAGTTAATTTCTGTTTTTTTCCCCCTATATTATGTCTTTATATTTTAATGATTTCTTTATAGTTAAAGAAATAGGATTTAAAATACTTTGGACTTGATTCATGTTTTACTAATTAGAAGAGTAACGTTTTCATTGTATTCCCTGAATGAGTAAATAGTATCAAAGTTAAAATATAAACTTTGAGGTTCTTATGAGGATTTGGATAACATTTCTTATATTGCTGACTTAAGGGTATGTGTTTGAGAAAGTTCGAGAACTGATGGGATCCAACAAAGACAAAGTCACAGTTAGTTTCTCCTCCTGCGCCCACCAGAGCGGATAATGCTTCCTAAGGAATCCAGAGGATCTATTGTTTGTAACTGCCAGATTCACAGGTTAGCAATGAGCAGAATTGGTGCCAGAATTCCAGATCTCCAAGAAAGCTTTAAGAAAGGGCTTGTTTTGTAGTTCATGGACCACGTGATCTTACTTCTTCTTGTGGGCTCCTGGAGGTGCTCAGCAGATCAAGTTATGTTGGTTCATTTGCATATTACATAACTTTGTATAACACAGAAAGTGAACCTGGCTTCAAGGGTCAGAGGGATTTTTACATCCTCTCTTCTTTTCAGGTCTTCAACGTATCTGGATCCTCATGAGATCAAAGACAAGCTCTCTTTTAAAGCCATTTAATTATTGAAAGAACAGTCTACTTTTCTTTCATGATGATTCAAATCAAATACTATTTTACCTAATGTAAGTTATATTTTAATTCCACAAATATATATTATATAAGGTTGTATTAACCTTGTTTTCACTGATTATATTTGCCCTTTTTTTTTAACAGCTAATGTTTTCATTTTAAAATAATATGGTGGCCAATAATCATGTACTGACCATCTGGTGATTAAATAGAATTAATTATCAATTAATGGAAGTAATATTGGAAGTAATTATAAATGTATGGAAGACAGTGGAAAAGAAAGTGAAGTTCTAGACAGAAACAAGTATGTCCATTTGTCACTGTGAACACTGTGACTGCCATGGAGTTGAATTGAATTGTTACTTCCAAAAAGAAAGACAAGTCTCCAGTTCTTTTATTGAAATGGAGCTATATGCAAGTCAATTATGACTTAATAACCACATCCCCAGATATAGCTGTCAATTAGGTATGAAGCAATTAGGAGAAATATCAAGATTTACAAGAAGTGTCAATGTTCTATGAAACGTCACTCTGGTGAATCACTCTGGGAAGTCAGATGTGTAATCCCTTTCGCAGATGGTACATTTTTTCTAGGTTGAATTTTTAGTGCCCCAGATACAAATGGAGTTAGCTTGCATTAACATGGCTCCTTAAATATTATTACTCCACATGACGATGTGATAAAAACTAATCTCCCTTTTTACTGAGCACATGGGCTGTATTCTATGAAAAGCAGCTGTGGCTAATTCAGTCATATCTTAAGAGTCACTCCCACATGTCACACGTGCTTTGGATCCGTTTATTCCTCCATATTTAGAATATTCTATTGGTTCTTTTTTTGATATTTAAAGAAAGCCACAGTTCTGTTTTTATGAAACCTAATGATTGGAATTATAAAGTGCTATCATTATAGTAATTTTGTATTAACCTAAATACAAGGAAAAAAATTTAAGAAAAATGATTTCAAGATAAATAGTTACTACCTAATTTATATAGATACTGACATGAGGATGTGTATGTGGGTAGGCGTATATGTTCATGTTCTTAAGTTAGCCTGCAAATGAATCATTTAAACATCACTAAAACCCACCTGTCATTATTACGATACCACATTCAAAAGCAAAAAATACACAAACGCTCATTTCATAATGAATTACTATTTGCATCTGATGAAATTAAATATTACAACGTATATAAATTGCAGTTGGAGAACTGGTTTCACAGTATGTTTACTAGACGCTGTAACATTCTTTAGTATTTATTCACATCTAATACATAGAATCTTATGAATCTTTTAACCATAATGTGCAGATTTCTTGGAAGTGTCTTTCTTATCCTACTCAAGATCTTCTTATCTTTACTGTATTTTGCTTACTTGTCAGCTGACGGTCCACTTTAAGTCTGGCAGTTTGGTCAGAAGTAGGAACCTAGTTGGTATGTATGAGTTGTTGGTCTGAAACTAAAATGACAGACGTTTCTTGTATGAGGACGTTCCTGATCAAAGGTATCAAATGCACACATATGCATGCTGATGACTTAATCAATCCCGCCCCCATTGAATCATACAAAATGAGGATTAGGTAAAAATTGCACAATTCTGAAGCCAGAAAAGTGGCTTCCATCAGATACTTTAGGGATTTGTGAAGTTCATGCAACAAGATTGCTTACCATGAGCCAGTGCCTTTTATGTGTTTATGTCGCTGGTTCCAGAGTGAGTGGTTGGAAAATTCTCTGCTTGTACATGTAGGAGTTTGGAGTCCCTGTGTCCCCAGAGCAGGGGAAATACAAATATACATGCATCAATTCCACTTCCTTTCTCACTCATCACATTTCTCCAGAAGTCATCCTTGAGTGAGCCAGCCCTTTGCAGCTCTCTGTCTCCTCCTGTCCATGAGATCTCTGGTGAGAGTGGAGAAGGAAGGAGAAGGTGGAAAGCAATGTGGGATTCTGGCCGCGTGGTTGGTGTAGGTGAAATTATATACGGAGGCCGCCCAAAATGGTATACGCATGTTCAGAAAGCAGTACACTGTACTAAAACTGTAATACTCACTATATAGTGAGAACAAAATTTGCACACAAGTCACATTTAACTTCTGCATTTATAAGAGGTGCTTAAAGTAGTTACCATCAGCATCCAGATGCTTCTGATTTACAGTGATCTACTGCTTGAGCACCACCAATCAGGGTGTCCACTCGCATTGCTGTGTGTGCTGTTTCAGTTTCATCCCAAAGTACTGCCCATGTAGTGTGTTTTCTATGGTACCCCACATTCTTTAATGTCCCCCATAGATAGAAGTCAAGTGGTGTTAAGTGAGGAGAACATAAGGGAAACTCAATCATACTTTTTCCCTTGTGCAAAGCCCTGGTCTCAAGCTTATCACCAGTGCATGCAATTGCCAGGCATGTTGGAAGTTCTGTTACACACTCATGCCTCCATTGTCATGTACTTCCACAGCATTATCCAATTCCGAATACGCCTTCACTATGGTCTGACACTCCTCCAACCACAGTTTTGCCTTTTCTTTGACTGTCCACCTGATCGTCATATGGTGATGCTAGCATTCATTTGATGACTACTGCCCTTTGAGTAAATGCCGTATTGCATGCTGCTACCCTAATTCAATTCAACTTGGAAAAGTGATACACAGATGACATCACTTAAAATGTGCATGCATTTTTTTGGCATCCCTGATATATGGAAGTCTTCCTCTGTCAGTGAGACAGAGAAACTTGGGGTCTTTCTGCCTGACTAATGGGAGTTCCATAAAATCTGGCCCCTATCCTACCACACCTCCTACACTGCAGTCTGGGCTCAGTTGTCTACATATTTCACCACAGAAAAAAAATTAGTGCAAATTTTAAACTTTTGTGACCAGAAGAGATATTTAACAGATATGTATTGAATGAATAATTCACTTACATTTGAATATCTGATGACATTTCTCCAAGATCTAGAGTTTGTTTAGAACTATTTTAAGTACTAGGTAGAACACAAATGAAATGCATCAAACCTTTATTATTTCTAGGGAGTTTAAGTCAAAAATATTGTGATCTAAAACATTCCATTCAATCCTCAATGATTTAAAAAAATGGCAATATTCTATTTTCTTTTGTAAAAGAACAAGATAACTGAGGAAGGAAAGTAATTTGCAATGGGTCATGATGAGTATTTTCCTATTAGAATGTGTGAATAATGTATTATTTTCCTTATGAGAAAGGATAAGTTTAATAGCTGAATTTTAATTTTAAAATAATGCCTTGTAACTGTAAAACACTTAATAATGTTTATGCATTCCTCCACAAGGGAATTCAGGAGCATTATTTATATATTATATTAATCATTAGCCCAAGGCTGATGCCCTTTTGATTCACAACACATATGTATTTTTAAGTCCACATATTTAAAATTCTTAGGCCAATAATATGTGGAGGCAAGTACATTATTATATACCATAGATGGTAGGGTTGACCAAACAACCCATAAGAAGCAAAATTGGCCCTACTGAAAATAAAACTCAGTACGATTTATAACGTGAAAGTAAAAACTATGACAGTTGATAACCAGGATCAACTCAAGGTAACACAAGGTGCACGGCTAGCAAACAGTCTTTCTGAAACAGAATAATTTCAACAATTTTTCCTGCACAAAAACTTTGTGGAAGTTCGAAGTTTCAGTATACGCTGGGTAAGTAAGTATTTAGTAACCCCTGGTAATGTCTTACATTGAATTACGACTATAAGAACTTAGTAACCTTTAAAAGAGTGATTTTCAACCCATGCACCGTGGCGTGCAGGTGTGCCATGAGAGCATCTTAGGTGTGCCACCAAAAGATTTTAAGGATTAGTCATCAGATTATTTTTGAAAGAAGTTCAAAGCGTTGTCCATATATGCATTTCTTCACTCTTTTTCTGTGATCAACATAATTTAAATGTGCTTCGCAAGTTTAACTACAGGTTTCGGTGCAGTATGAGATTAAAAAAAAAAAGGCTGAAAAACACAGTTATTAAAAAAATGGGCATTGACGGCTTTCAGTCATGTATACAACCAAAAGTCTATTGAACTGCTAATAATTGAACAAGAAGAATTTATGATTGGATTGGGGTTTATTGGAAGGGCTTTTTGAATGCACTGCTATATTCAGACCCTGAAAACAGCCTGTGGAGAGGACAGACTAGGAAGTCCTGATTCCGCGGGTGTGGTTTATATGTTGATGCACGTTAGGCACAATACATTGAATTTCTCTGTGAAAATTTCAGAGCAGTAACTACAAAAGAATAAATTGTAAAGCAAAAGAAACATACCCTTATTAGAAAACATTAATAAGATGTTTCATTTGCTGGTACTAGTGCAAAACAAAATCATCTCTACTTAATAATTAGTAATCAAACGGCAGTTTTGATTGATATTTCTTTCAGCTGTCTCTTTGGAAATGATAATGATAAACTGTAACAGAATTTTAAATAAGAAAGGATGAGAAGATTGTTGGGCTTTCTTTCAGTAGTCAATCACAGGGAAAGGGAAGGGTGCCTCCCTGGGAGGAAATGATTCTAGCCAATTGCTAGCTCACTTTGGGACAAGGTTCTCTCTGGGACTAGCTGAGGAACAAGTGAGGATTTACTACTTTAAAAAAAGAAGTCACAGGCTGGAAAGGAAACAAAGTCCCTACTTATAAGGAAACAAAGAGGAATGAGTGACCTAAGGCCTAAAGATCAAAGAAGTATCACAGTATCTTTGAGCATTTTCTAAGAAAAATCAAACAAGTTCTGAATAAAATGTCTCATTTATTTCCTTCTTCCGCCTTTGTGAGTGTCCGTGTGTTTGAACATCACTCGGAGTAGCTTATTAAAATGCAAATGCTGGTATTTCATAAAATGAGGCCGAGCTCTCATACTTTTCAGCTGATGCTGTCAGTTAGGCAGTGTTAGTGAGCTGCCTTTGCGAAATCTTGCTGCATCTCTTTACTCTCCCTCCTTGGTGGGCCACATCCCTCACACTTCACAGAGAAAAAGAAGCATCCTGGAGAACGGGTCTGAACTTCTCTCTCCATGAAAGGATGTTTATTTGCTGCAATCCGTTCTTCCTGACTGCTGGTCTCACAAGGAGCACAGCCCTGTGTTCTGTTCAAGGCCAGTCTCTTCTCTGTCCTCCCACTTCCTTTTATTTTCAGAGAGTCACTGACATGAGACTATGTTCTGCCTTTTTTTTCTCTCATCTATTGGTTTTCCATCAGCCTTTAAGCATCCTTAATATTTCATCCCTTGTTGATTTGTTTGAATTCTTTGCAGATTCTGTTATTAGCCCTTTGTCAATTTGTAAAACATGGATTTTTTTTCCCATTCTGAAGGTTGGCTATTCGCTTTGTTGATTGGGTACTTACTTGTGCAGAAGCTTTTTAACTTGATCAGGTCCCATTTATTGATTTTTGGTTTTGCTGCAATTACCAGTGGGGTCTTCGTCGTAAATTCTTTGTCAAGACTGATGTTAAGAGTTTTTCTCATCTTCTTTTCTAGAGTTTTTATCATTTCATATCTTAGATTTAAAAGATCTTTTGTCTAGTGTGAATAATTTTTCCAAGTGGTGGGAGGTATGGGTCCAGTTTCAGCCTGTATGTGTACCTAACCAGTTCTCCCAGCACCATTTGCTAAGGAGGGACTCTTTCCCCCACTGTGTATTTTTGTTTGGTTTACTGAAGATCAGATGGCAAAATGAGCCTGGTTTCATATCTAGGTTCTCTATTCTGTTCCATAGATCTATGCCTGTTTTTATGCCAATACTATGATCACTGCAGACATAAAATTTAACCTGAAATCGGGTGACATGATGCCTCCAGATTTGTTTTTGTTTTGTAGGATTGTTTTGGGAATTTGCCCATCTACATTTATCTACATTTCTCTCTCTCTGCTCCTCTCTGTCTATTTGTATATTCTAAAAACATTTACTTATGTTCATTGTCTCTACTTCTTTTTCATTCCTAGACTCCTCATCCCTCTCAACCCGGCTTATGCTAATCTAGCGCCGCTAAAGCTTCTCTCATAGGACATGTTAGTACTGGGAGCATTTTAGGTCCAGCTGACTGAATCTCTTACAAGCCTGCCCTCTTTGTGAAATACTGTCTTTTCTTGGATTTCTCGCCATTTAAACAACAACAAAAACATGATTTTGAACCAATCTCTTTCAGGAGAAGAGCATTTCCTTTTTGCCAGGGGGTGGGGGGAGTCTTTTAGGTCAACTTATTTTCCTGTTACACAATTATTTGATGTTGCATATCCTCTTAAGCTTTGGTCACTTATTATTTTAAATACAACTCCAATGTGGTCTTATTTTTACATAAGTGCAGTAATCATGTATATGCTGAGTGCTGTTCTACTTATCAGCTTGACTCCTGAGTTCTAAGACTAAATATTTACTCGCCACACTTACGTGTATAACACAGTTCACAGATCCCCCAAACTTAACATGTACAAAATTAGACTTATGTGCCCTTCCATACTTCATAACTATTAGTATTTTATATATGTATAAAATATATATGTATGTTTTTCATTATTTGACCAGACAGGTACCCATTGTTCAAGCTAGAATTCTGAGAATCATCTTTTCCTTCTCTATGTATATAAGGTCCTAAATACAAGTAATACATGTTTTAAACTACAACGTATTTAGGCTTTTTAACACTTCTAAATCGCCCAGTTAACTATCTCTACTCACACCATTCTTGCCTAGGTCGACTCCATTTGCTGCCAGAACCATTGTAATAGTATTCTCATGACTGTCTACCTTGTAACAATTCTTATTATCTTTCCATTTATACTCTCTACTTTTGACCAATCATCTTATCAAACAGGAAATTTGCTTGTGTTATTTTCTTACTTTAAAAAGAAGTCATGAGCCCAAGTGTGCCAAAATCCAGATTGGCACAGGAATGATTTGAGTTGAGGACTGTTACATATGAAATGTGACCCACTCTAACGGGGCAGCCACTACTCATATCTGGCTGACTATTCCACATGGAAAACTAGGAAATGTAGGACCAGTATTTCCTGGTCATCCAGCTTTTCCAAGAGGGGAGGCCCTTAATTACCCTTTTCTAAGAATAACATACATGCAATTATTTGTTTAATATCTGCATTCCCCACTGGACTGTCTGCACTATGAAGACTGGGTCCTTGGCTATCCATTTCCCCACCTGGCATGTAGTATCAGCTCAGAAAATATTATTTCCAATAAATGAATACATGAGTCCAAACAGGAGAACCGTGGAGAAAGTGAATCTTTCTTCCTACAACAAGCAAAGGGAGAGGGAGAGAGATGCCAAAATACTGAAAAATGTCATTGAGTCTTGAACAATGGATAGGATTATTTAGGAAGCATATATCAGGCTGGAAAAGAACATGTGCAAATCACACAGCTCAGTAAGAAAATGCTAAGGTGGTGCCGCTGTGATGGGGTCCAGATGGGGAGTGCAAATTGCAGCAAAGAAACCCCAGAGAGCTCTAGCACAGAACAAATAAAGCCACAGCCACTATTTGAACTTCCCCTGAAGAGTTAGAATGCCATGGATTTGTACGTTAGAAAAATCTAGCAATGTTTGAAGAAGGAATTCTAAGAAAAAGAAGCTGGGAGAAGAGACACCAGTTAAGAAACTAGTACAATACCTCAAGTAGGAAATAATAAGGTGTACACTGAAGAGATAGCACAGGGTAGGTGGAAATGAATTTGAGAGATAACTGGGAGTAGAATCCAACAATTCTACATGCAACCCCCTTAGCACAACTGCCACACTGGTGATTTGCTATTCATAAATAAACCCTGCTTTGGGGGGGACAGGCAAAAACCTACCTAATGGGTACACTGAACACTATTCCAATGATGGGCTCACTGATGGCTAAGACTCAAGCATCATAAAAGCAATCCATGTAACCAAAAACATTCATATCCTTTTCATGTTTTGAATTAAAAATCTAAAAACTTGCATTTTGTTCTGTGTATTTTCTTAAGCTACTTAAATATCTGGACCACAGTTGTCATTTCTGAGAAAGGGAATCAGTAGAACTTGGTCCTTTAAATTCTTGCTTCTCAAAGTATGGTTTCAGAAACAGCAGCAAGGACCTCACCTAGGAGCTTAGTAGAAATGCAGAATCTAGGTTTAGTGAATCAGAAGCTACATATTGACAGGATCCTTAAGGGATTCATAAACAAACTGAGTTTCTCAAATCCTGTTTAAAGCCTAGTTTAAACATCACCTCATTCAAGAAACCCTCTGGATTTTCCCAATCTCTCCAGTCCACTGAATTAAATAGAGCTGACTTGTGTTTACAGATTCCTAGCGATCAGTTCACTTGTATCATGGCTATTTACACATATAAAATGTGTCTTTTACCCTTTCCTAACCAATAAGGTTGGCAATGCCCAAAGCTGGACTCAAGATAGACTTTTCCCAAGAGATAGTGATGGTAACTTCTCTTGCTGTCCTTGGTGGCCAAGTTTAGTCTCCGTTCTTTGTGATAATGCAAACTGTTGACTGCAGAATTCTCTATGTCCACTTCTTAATAATGACAATTGGCTCCAGGAAAGCCTTATCCATATTTAATTAGTTAAATTCCTCTATTTATAGTCGATGATGGTGTTACAAATGCAATATCTATTCATTTCAGAAAGAAAGAATCTACATGATCTAGTAAGAATGGACTTTCTGGCATTAGCCTTTGAAATGCGATCTTTTCTTGAATTTTGGTAATGTCAGCTTGAAAGTGATTTCTGTCAGAGCTCATCATATTGACAACATGACTGATAGCAAGTAATAACATTCGTCTATCACAAAATCACTGAATTCGCTGTTGCTGCTGTGACTTATATGTGAAACAGCACCCTTCTTAATGTTGGTCATTTTATGCTTAAAATTTTAGGAGAAAAGATAGCACTCGGCATTATTTATGTATAACCCTACAAAAGTATTCCTTTTTTGGATGGCATGTTGAGTAAAGGTTACTTAAAAAGTGGGTCACTCAAAACATTATTCTCTCTTAAGCAGCAGAGTGTACTTGAATGGTTTGGACTAAGTGTTTTAGATAAAGGAAACAGCCTTTCTAAAATAACATGCAGTTAACAGCTGGAAAAGAGGTAGTGAAGTGTTAAAGTGTCCATTATGCTTAAAGGAAAACTTGGCTGAAGTCCTTCCTTCCCGTTAAAAGCACGGAGTGTACCTTCAGAATTTATGTAACTGTACTTAGGGTGTCTGTTAAACCCACTTGTTTGTTTTTTTCACTTATAATCTAGGCTAAATAATTAATCCATGTCTATTCAGGATCCTGCGCCCTCCATCTTAGGCTTTTTTATTTATATAAGTTTGACTATTTTTAGTGTCTTTGGGAAGTGTTGGTAATAGTATTTCAAAAAAGTAAAAGTAATGAGGCTTTCTGGAAGAAACCACTAGACATTTTACAAGTTTACAAGTTTTTAGTTCAAAATTATTCAACTGTCTTTGTTGTCAGGTTCCTAAAAATAATTAGATGGGACTTTAGGTGACACTCAACATCTAGGAAGGAGGTGGATAGAAAAAAAGCAATACCATTCATAAGTAACTCAAACCCTCCTGCGTGATGCCCCCTGAGCACAAGTCAAGGCCTCTGCACTCACCTGACGACTGAATGCCACGGCCAGTTTAGAAAACCTTGCTCTGAATTATAATGAGCGTCAGAGCTGGATTTCAGCTCCCATGTACCTGTGGCCTTAAGATTCACCATTAGAGTCACCCTTGCATTATTATGGAATAACATCTATCTGTCATTTCTCTTGAACAACAAACTATACCTTTATTATTGCTTGTTGAAGATAATGTATTTTTTTATATGCTTTTTGTTTTCTATTTATCCTCTGGCCCCCCACCATTGCCCCCACACCCTCTCCTTTATTTATTTATTTTTTCTTCAAGTGTTCTGCATTCCTGGTGTCTGGGCTTTAGGATGCTATCAGCTCCTGTTTATGTGGACATTGCCTCTGCCACATTCGCTTGTCCCCAGTAATTCTGGAGCTTGTCCCCATGAATATGTATGAGGAACATTTCAGACACATTCCCGCATGTATTTTATGTTCTCTCCTTCAGTTTCATTTATTCTCATTTTTTTTTTTGCATGTGCTTCTGTTTAGCTAATTTTACACTGACATGTCATTTAGTTCAAAACTAATAATCTTTGAGGCTTCTATTGAAACCATCCATTGTGTTTCTAATTTCAGATATTCTAAGTTCTAGACCGTTCATTTGAATTTTTCTGTTGATTCTCATTCTTGGTCCAAAATCATCCAGGCTTTCATCTATTCTTCCCTTTCTTCCTCTGAATTTCTTTGTCTGCATTATTTTCAGTTATTGTCCCTATTACTTTCATAGCCAAAGTCCCTGTTTTATTATTCCAAACACTGGGTCATTCATTTTTATTGTCTATATTTTCATTTATGTTTCTGCTCATTATTTAGTCTGTTAACATAATCACAATTTTGTGCATGTCCAGGCATCCTCAAACTATGGCCAGCGGGACACATGTGGCCCGTGGAGGACATTTAGCTGGTTGCCTGGGTGTTTTTGCCTCTGATGCCTGTCCTGCTTTGCAGCTGCCTCATCCCAGGGCCCACAGTCCAGCCCTCCAATGGTCTGAGGGACAGTGAACTGGCCCCCTGTTTAAAAAGTTTGAGGACCCTGGTGTCTTCGAGTAATATTATCTTCTTCCACAAAAGTTTGACCCTAAGTCCAGGCAGACTGACTGCCAGGAGCAGATCTGCTTACTAGAGTTAGGGAGGGAGCTGAGTCCAGATTTGTTTGCAGGTTCAGAAGCTCACAGCATGTCTGTTTTCTTTCTTTCTTTCTTTCTTTCTTTCTTTCTTTCTTTCTTTCTTTCTTTCTTTCTTTCTTTCTCTTCCTTCCTTCCTTCCTTCCTTCCTTCCTTCCTTCCTTCCTTCCTTCCTTCCTTCTTTGTTGGATTGGGTTTT
Source organism: Galago senegalensis (assembly GCA_963575145.1). NCBI lineage: Eukaryota > Metazoa > Chordata > Mammalia > Primates > Galagidae > Galago > Galago senegalensis. The sequence goes on from CAUYTI010033890.1 coordinate 26,817, forward strand.
TGTAAGAGACAGATAGCATAACCACAGGTGTAGTCTTGCATCTAGAATTATGATGAAAGAGACAGACTACCCCCTGAGGGAAAGTAGCAAAGCTTTATTATTCAACCCACCTTTTATAGCAGACTGGTCATGTACACTCTATTAATTAACAAGCAAAGCATTCATACTACTTTTCTAAAGTTAGTTCAGACTTCAAAAATACAAAATTTGAAACCTTGAGACAGCTGCAAAAGGGAGTATATCTAGATACTAGAGACTATGAAAAGAGGAGTAAAACCTTGAATTTATACTATGCACTCATTGTATTACAGAAAGCAGGTTTATGGCTTCTGTTTCTAGGCAATCTGGAGGCCTATACAATTTTACAATAAACAAATATCAACCCCTAGGCTGTGTCTCTGCAGAAAGGTTTTTAACTCCTTCTTTGTAGGCTTAACAGGTACATAGCCAGAGTGACTGAAGATGGGTTTTTAAGCCCTAATCCCCAGGCCCTGTTCCATGCTGACTAGGGATATCAGGTCATCAACAGAGTTGCCTTCCACAGAAGTCTGTCCACCTGCCTCTGGAGCTTAAAGTGAGCACACAGTTTGTGAGGCACCACATAGTTGTGGGTTTCCACCCCACACTTCCTTTCTTCTTTTCCTTCTCTAATTATTTTCTTTGTTCTATCTTTCTTTCATTATTATTCATGACACCAAATCTCACTCTGTTCCACAGGGTAGATTGTTCATGACCTCAGCATTGCACAAAATGACATCCAGCTCTTCAGTTGAAGTGATTCTCCTACCTCAGCCTCTAAAGTATCAGGAAGTATAAGGAAGGGATACAACAATTGACTGCCTTTTCTTTTTGAGAATATACCTGGTAGATTAGGGCTGCGTTTGTCTTTTTGTTGCTTACCCTTGTCTCTAATGATGGAGCTTAGGCAGTTGGCCCAATTTGGCTGCCTAGAGGATTGAAATATTGTAGTCATATATGGAATATGTCATTGAACTCTACTTAAGAAATAAGCTTATAAAATTTTGAGAATTGTACAAACCTCAGGCCTCAGTGACACATAGGGAGTGTTTTAGGACTGTTTTAAATATCTGTGGTGAGAGAACACCACAACTATGCATGGATCTCTTGTATCCTTAGCAAGCTTCATTAGTTACTGTGTATTATACGTTTGATCCAACATAAGTCTTCAACGTCCAGTGTGGCCAAGAATCCAAAAGTTTAGACATACTTTGTACAAAATTCAGGATTGATGGACTTTTAAAGATAGGGTGATATTTCCCATGATCATCCTAAATAACTGCAGATATGTGAAGGTGTACAGCCCCCAAAGCTCAGACAAGTTAGTTTAGCCTCATGTGCTCCCTGAAGAACATAGCCCTAAGATCGTATCCACTTACTCTGAGATATGCCTGTGCCTGCTGAAAAGCAGAAAGCTACAATTCAAATAAAGGAATGTTCCCTTACTCTGAGGGTCACATCAGTTCATAGCTGAAGGCTGAAAACCTGTGGAAGCACTGGGCTCATGTACTTTGTTCCTTTCTCCTCATTAACATAATAATATCTAATTTCAGTTTAAGGAAATGGGGTAATAGAACAGACAGCCTGTATCCCTTGTGGTTTAACTCCAAAGAAATTGTTCTCAATTTTTATCAGTTGTATAGGTGCTCAGCAGTAATTATGCTGAATTGCAAATTTTATGGTAGTTTCCATGATTTCCCTTCACTTTCTTAATTGTTTGTTATTTTAAAATTTATGGAATGTTATAGAGTATAATATAGGATCAATAAAGGTAGGTAGTTTCTAAGATCCTCCTCATGCCTCAGTGTCTTTTTCACACTATTCATTTACTATGCACTGCTTTCCTCTGTGTCAGCAATTAGTTAGCCCTGAGAACAGCAACATCTGATGCAGTGAACAGTGTCTTTGGTTGGAACGAAACTGGTCCAACTATTCATGGATCTTCTGCTCATCTACCATAAGGTAAGTCCACTGGAAACGGGCAAAATTGAGGTTATGCTGAGCTGTGTGTACTCTAATCACTTGATAAGCTTGCATTAAAGGGACATTAAGATGGGAAATACAATTTCTTTTGACGATGAATATATTCAATTACTAATGACTTTATTGGACACTATGAGTGTCTCAGTCAAAACTCAATCCTTCCACAGTCTTTGCAACAGTCTGTAAGTGATGTTATTGTTTTTACCTGAGTCTCATAATCAGGTGAATTTGTCTGTGTGGGAAGATATGGATCAGGATATAAAATGGTTTAATCAGCAGGGTAATATTATTGATAAATCTGGGTGGTCTGTTTATCACTTGATGAAAATGGCTTTCCAATATGTTCTTAAGGAAAAAGGAAAACAAGTATGTAAACTGGTGTCTAAAAAGGTGACCGAGAGCCTGAAATTGCTAAATTGATGGTCTGGAACATGAAAGTATATTTAGATAATAATAAGGTACTTTCCAAGGAAGAGCCGAAGGAGGAAGCAATGCCTCTTTCTTCTTTTGCTCAATCTTTCCAGAAAAAAGTCAAACTTAAAAAGTTTTATTAGAGAATGTAATGATTTAATTGATGCTATGAAATAGAAGCTTTCTTTGCCCCCATGCTACCTCTTGTACTAGTCCAATGCATCCTGTACCTTCTACTGATGTGCTTTTTCCACCACCTCCTAGTCTATGTAAAGAGCCTAGACCTTTATGTTCTCATTCTCCATCTTCATAGTATAGACCTAAGCAGTTTCATTCTGTTACTGTTGCAGTTTCTTCAGTGCTGCCTTATGAATAGTCTAGAGACTGTTAGGCAAGTTCAAAGAGGAATTTTACCGAACCATTGAGATGTGAGTATTCTAACAGAGCCAGACATTACTTTAGAGGACGCTGGGACTCAGAATAGGGATCTGGGCTTAATCATGCTGGTGGTCCGCCTTCCTGATCCAAAGGGTAAGAATGAAATACAATATACTGAAGTAGATCTTAAATTCCTTAAAATATTAAAAGATACTGTAATTGCTTCCAGGCCTAATGTACCATATACTCAAGGCCTTTCATTTTCCTATTGTGGAGATTGGTTTCTTACCCACATGGACTGGAAAAGACCCACTAAAATTGTTCTTTCACCTGCTCAATATTTACAATTCTGTTCTTAGTGTAGAAATTTAAACAATCTAATTCTGTTTATTAACAGAATGTTGCTCACTCTAATCTTTTTTTTGACCAATTAACAGGCTCAGGAGACTATTGGTGACATTAAAAAAAATACAACTTGAGATTTCCAAAAATATTTTTACCACGAACAGAGGAATTTGTTTACACACATGGGCTCAGTTACATGAGCCAGGAGGTGTACAATTGTTTACCAAAATAATACAGGGACCAATTGAACCATATGCTGATTTTCTTGTGAGACTCTGTGCCACCATTCAGCAGGCAATTCCAGGCACTGAAATGCAACATATTCCTTTCCTTTGTCTTGTATATGAGAATGCTAGTGATTATTATCCCCATGTATTAGCAGGGATTCAAAATGAAGAACATGTCTTCATTGATAAATTTTTTAGGACCTGTAGAAATGTATTATCTAACTCCTTGTAGGCTGCACTGATTGGAGATTAAATTGGTGCTTATAGGGGAGCCACTTTAAAAACTAAGAATCCTGAATGCTATAATTGTAGCGAGTTTGGTCACGTTTGGAGAGACTATAGTAAAGTCAGACAGTAGAAAGCCTCAGAGCACACTCCACTGCCATATGGAGTTTGCAGGCAGTGCAAAAAGGGAAGGCATTGGACTAATGAATATAGATCTATTAAGGATAAGTATGGTAATATTCTTCCACCAAGGGAGGCAAAAAGCTCCCAGATGAGCCAGACTTGTGGCCTAACACAATAAAATACTTAGATCTATACTCTGAAGATGGACAACAACATGGGTTCAATAATTCAAGCATTTCCAGTCAGCACGGGATGACACATGCTCAGATTCAGGCAACTCTTGACACCAGAGCTCTTCAATAATGACACCTGGGGACCACCCCTGATTCAGGAGAGTTTTGTGCCAGCTTCACAGGCTGATAAAGCTGTTACTAAAACTTTAGTTTCAGATTTATTTTATGCTACTCATAATAGTGCTCCTTTGCATCTGCCTGGTGTTGAAAATGTTTCTTTGACCCCTTGTGATATCACATATGCTTCAGCAACAGGAGTTTATGGTCCAATCCCTAAAGAGGCAGTTGAATTAATATTTGGAAAAATCAGTTCCAATAGCAAAGGATTGAATATACATATAGGTGTCATAGGTGCAGATTACAATGGTGAAATTTTCATCTTTGCGTCTATAACTCAACCAATCACAGTATTAGTGGGACAACGTATTGCACAATCATTATCTTTTCCCTATTACAAGGGCAAGGCTGCCCCTGTTCAAAGAGATGAACGTTTTGGAAGTACTGGAACTCATGTTTTTGGCATGCTTTTTTAAATGACTCTTGACCATGATGTTAGGTCACTTTCCAGGATGGCACTAAGTTAGAAGGAGTTGTAGACACTGATCCTGTTGTTTCCACCACTCTTTCATTCACTTGGACTCCTGCCTGGCCTAAGTGGCACATCTAAGCCACTTTGGGGGCCTTGGAAAATGTCTAACTCTGAACGAAGTACAAAAAATTTATCATGTAAAGGGCCTGATGGCCAACCAGCTAGAATAAAGCCTTATATTCCTCCTTTTGCTATCACTTTATGGGGCAAAGATATTTTACAGCAGCTAGGAGATTTTTTAACAATACCTACGATGCCTTCTTCTGTTAAAGACATGAAACTTGGTCACATTAAATCCTCTGTCAGCTGAGAAAGTATTATAATGGCTGAACAATATAAGACATGAAACCATAAAAATACTTGAAGAAAGTGCAGGGAAAACACTTGAAGAAATTGGCCTGGGCGAATTTTTTATGAGACTTCCCCAAACCTTGAATGCCAATGTTCTCCAGAGTCTTAGCTTGCTCTCCTGTTGTTTTCTTTCCCACACCCATGGCCTTGGCTGTCACCACAGGTGATTTCCGAATCTCCACCTCTTAGGCTGATCAGTCTTTCCCATACAAGCTTTGGTTGTCCACTGTGTCCTCCCTGAGCAGTATGGAGGCACCTGCATCTGAACTTGCACTCTTTTCCTTCTGGCATTCATTCGGTGACAAACTTTTATAAAGGGAAGCTAAACACAAGGGTAGAGCATGGAATGAGCCTTCTAGGCAAGCTGAAGAGATGAAAATGAGTGATTACAGAAGGATGTATTCATGCTTCTGTGGGAAACAGAAGAGGTAAGGCTCCATTCTGAAAAAGGAGTAAGGTCCTGGCGTGGAGTTTGGGAACATGTTGGGGTGAACGCTGTTTTAGCTTGGAGCTCCCCATGTGATCAGAGGCATTCTGAAGAAAGAAGTCATGTGTGCACATGGTTGGGAAAGATTAGGGCACGTTCTTGCCCTTAGTGGTAATCTGGTATGACTTCGAAGTGCCCAGGAAGCTGTCAGAAGAGCAGTTAAAAACAGGCCACCTCCACATCATCAAGGTGTTTTATTTCTATGCAAAATAATATGGACTTTGTCTTGCAGGCAACTGAGCAATCAAGTAAGTTTAACCAGAAATGTGTGACAACATCAGTTTTCAGGTGATAGTCTTGGTATGAGGGAGCTGGAGTATTGTGGAGGGAACACTAAGACAACATGGGGGATTTATGAAATCATGAGGTTCTGACTTAGAATTCCAGAACTGGGATACAGAAAATCGCACATGTACTGTCCTTTGAAGGTAAAACCAACAGGTTGTGGTAACCACTGAATGTGGGAAGTGAGGAATGGGCACAGAATTGAGGGCAGCATCCAGGAGTCTGGGTTGGGGGACATAGGGTATGGTGCTATTGAGAAAGATGGAGGATAGAAATGTCTTGGGGAAAATAAAATGAACAAACTTTTATTTCATCATGGACTATTTTTTGAAGTCACCTTGACAATCAAAGCTGAATTATGGCCTGCTATTATTACTTATTGATATTCTGATCTTCTGGGATTCAAGCTATAACAGCACTTTTCCTTCTGAGGACAATGTGCTTTGGCTTTATCCTTTTTGGTAGAATAGATATAGAAAAGAAAGTGCATTGGAAAATATTTCAAAAACACTATTCTTTTTTATTCTATTAAGTCTTTTATACATAGATCATAAATATATTTATGCCATTATAGGATTCAATGTGTTGATTATTTGTACAAATTGGAGTGCTTACATCCTACTAAACAACATAGCCTTCACCACTTTTACCCAATTACAGGATTAAGACATTTATGCTCTGCACCTGATAGATCCAACTTGTACTTGCAATAGGCTCCATAGGTGTGGTCCCCCTACCAACCCTCCATCTATCAACCCACCCTCCTCTCTTCCCCTCTCCCTCCCATTCCTTCCTTCATCCTAAGCTATAGTTGTGTTTCATTTTTTCATATGTAGATGTGAGTGATTATAAATTGGTTTCACAGTAGTACTGAGTACATTGGATATTTTTTTTTCATTCCTGAGATACTTTACTAAGAAGAATATTTTCCAGCTCCATCCATGTAAACATAAAAGAGGTAAAGTCTTCATTTTTTTAATGCTGCATAGTATTCCATGGTATACATATACCACAATTTATTAATCTATTCATGGGTCAATGGGCACTTGGGCTTCTTTCATGACTTGGCAATAATGAATTGAGCTGCAATGAACAATCTGGTGCAAATATCTTTATTGCCAAATGATTTTTGGTCCTTTGGATATACACCTAGAAGAGGAATTGCAGGATCAAACGGCAGGTCTATATTTAGATCCCTGAGTGTTCTCCAAACTTCCTTCCAAAAGGAACGTACTAGCTTGCATTCCCACTGAATGGAGTAAAATTGAAATCATTTCCACTCAGATCAGGAACCAGACAAGGATGCCTACTGTCTCCACTGCTTTTTAACATTGCAATGGAAGTCTTAGCCACCACAATCAGGCAAGAGAAGGCAATCAAGGGGATCCAAATAGGACCAGAGGAGATCAAACTGTCACTCTTCACAGATGATATGATTATATATCTGGAAAATCCCAGGGAATTAACTACAAAACT